>JAODPA010141491.1:0-15802 GCA_025585075.1 Nepenthes mirabilis | reverse complement strand
AATATTACAATGATATAGAATATATTATGATATTGTCATAGTATTTAATCTATGCTAGAGATCTCACAATATATAAGGAATATGGTGACATGACAAAAGTGATATAGTAATTTCTTGCCCAGACTTTCATGCAAAGTTTTAATAGAAGGGGACTTTTTAAGGTGGTGGCAATACAAATCTCCTCATCATTTTTTCATCAGACAATTTGTGTTATGTAAATTTAACATGTAATTGATCACATGCCCTTGCGAATTTCTCGATCTGATTCTGATCAAAATCTACGTACTATGATCACCTGTCTCCTAAGAATGTAATAATGGATGTGCAGCAGTTTCAAGCTGTATTTTATTTTTTGGGTTGTAGAGTTCATAGTGTATTTTTGGCTTATGGGAATGATTTCAAGTCTCTCAACCTCCTGCCCCTTTTGCATTTGCATTCAAACAACCTAGTTGTTAGGGTTACTCCTATGTGAAAGTGCTCTTAGTCTAAGGATATAGCCTGAGAATGAGGACTCTGTGCAGAATAGACACAAGGAATTTCGGTCAACGTCCGTTGATCGAAAGCATTGGTCGAGCAAAAATGATCGGTCATCTTGTTGACCGGACTATTATGCATTCTGGTCAACATGCTATTGATCGGCTAAAGGTTCGTGGACTTGTGAAATGAGCATCTGTGGACTTGCGCAGCATTACTCGAGGACTTATTGAGTGATAAAGTATGTGATTGAGCGTCCGAGGACTCTGATAAATGAATGGTGCATATTTGTGATTGGCACAGGAAGACTTCAGGAAGACTGAAACATGAATCCGGTTAACAAAATATTGACTAGCTTAGAGGAGTGTGCGAACAATGGAATGTTGACCATCCACCAGAGAATCCAATAGGGCCTATGAGTGCCCACTCAGAAGATTGTCTGAATATGCGTAATCTCTGCAGAGGGGGCCACCGTCTCTGTAAAGCGGGTTGTCGTCTCTGTAAAGCATGCGGATTTACTGAGTAGCTATATATTATTAGCGGTGATAGAGTTTGTCGTGTATGGAATACCGTTGTATGTGATTGCAAAACAACATATATGTATGCTGCATTGAAATGGATTGAGGGTGTAAGTTTCTAAGTATGAGAGTGTGAAGAGATAAAAACTGTGAGTGAACTATGCTCTTGTTCTCTATTCTCTTTTCTTAGGATTTCTGTAACCGTAAAACTTGCATAGTAAAATTTATTTGTGGACTAAATATCCCATGATTTTTTTCTTCGGTTCATGAAGGATTTTTCACGTAAAATCTCGGTATTCTCTTCTTTCCTCTTCTTCGTTCGTTACTGTGTGTGTGCTTGAAAGTGGTCCGGTGCCATTTTCCTAACAAGTAGTATCAGAAAGCATGGTTGAGAGCTTTCGAGTAAATGGCATCGTCATCCTCAAAGAACCTACCATTTAGTGTGGAGTAGTTTAATAGGTAAGGTAACTTTATCCTTTAGTAAGAAAAGGTGAAGAATATCTTGACCCGAGAAGAAACAGTGAAAGCATTGTAAAAAAAGGATGAGAAGTTGGAGAACTTGACCGAGGAAGAATGGCGACATAAAAAGGGATCCTGCTAATTGCACTATCAAATTATGCATGGTGGACAACACTCTTTAGGAGGTTCTTGGCTTATTAGACCCGATGGAGATTTGGGAGAAGCTTAAAAGCCGATATAAGTTCAAGTCCTTGACTACAAGACTGCACATGAAGAAGCGATTTTATGAACTGCGTCTGTCTGAAGGAAAAAACTTCGAGAAGCATCTAGACGAGTTTGACCAGATTTTGACACAAATGTCAGCCGTTAATGGGGAGATTAAAGAGTAGGACAAGGAATTAGTGTTACTAGCTTCCTTACCAGTCTCATATGATCATATCGTCACAATATTACTGTTCAGAAAGGATACGCTTAAGTTGGACGAGGTGATTACTTCCCTACACATGAATGAGTCCAGGTTATCACAAGGGACCTCCACCTCGGCTCACTTCGAGGTACTCGTGATAGAGTCATGGGAAAGGAGTAAAGGCCGCGGCCAAAAATCTAAAGAAAATGGCCAAAGTAAGTCTTGTTCTAGGTTCCAAAACTTTGAGTGCCATCATTATCGTAAAAAAATGTTACATTAAGAAACACTATTATAAGTAAAAGTGTGAGAATTTCAAAAAAGAGAAAGGAGAAAAGGGATGAGGTGAAGAAAAGTTTTCGATCTCAGTGATCACAGGAGGCAATCTCCTCTTAACTTGTGAAGATGATGACATTATAAATCTGGCTGAGGAGGCAACTGATCGGATGTTGGATATTGGAGCATCCTTCCATGTCACTTCTCAAAAAGGGCTCTTTACATCATATACTCCAGGTGACTTTGGAGTATTGAAAATGGAAAACATGGAGACATCTAGAATTATTAGTTGTGATGACGTGTCTCTCATCATCAATAATGGCACTCGACTGATCTTGAGGGACGTCTGACATATTTTTGACATTTGGATGAACATTATCTCAGTAGGAAGACTCGATGATACTGGTTTTTGGAACGTATTCCATGATGGGGCATATAAACTAACCAGAGGGTCTCTGGTAATTGCCCAAGGTAGAAAGATGTCAGGCCTTTATGTGTTGCAGGCTTCTGTTGAGGCTGGTGAAGTAAACGTTGCTAGCAGCGTGGAGACCTCAAACTTATAGCACCACTAGCTGAGCCATATGAGCGAAAAAGGATTATATCATTTGGCCAAGAAATGTCTCATATCAGACATAAAGGGAGCTGAGTTGAGGATGTGTCCTCACTATATGGTGGAAAAGTAGTGGAGAGTCTTGTTCTGAGAAGACTCATTTCCTAAAAGGACCGAGGTGCTAGATTTGGTACATATCGACGTATGTGGACCACTCAAGGAGAAATCATTTAGAGGAGTACAATACTTTATTTCATTCATAGATGATTATTCGAGGAAGTCATGGGTTTACCCACTTAAGTCCAAGGATTAGGTTCATGAAATATTTGAGCAATTTCATACTCTAGTAAAACGTGAAATTGGAAGAAAGCTAAAGTACAGTCGAAGCAATAATGGAGCAGAATATATCGAGACATTTGATGCCTACTGCCGGTCTCATGGCATTAGGTATCAAAAGACCCCACTAAAGATGCCATAGATGAATGGCGTGGCTGAATGGATGAATCGCACATTACTGGAAAGGGTGAGATGCCTACTGTCAGAGGTAAAACTTTCAGGATCCTTTTGGGCTGAAACCCTGAGGATGGCAACCTATGTTATTAATAGGTCACCCAATAAGTCTTTAAATGGTAAAGTTTCTGAGAAGATATGGTCTGAAAAAGAGCTATCATATAACAAAAGCAAGGCTTTTGTCCATATTCTTAATGATGAAAGGACGAAATTATGCGTCTTTCTGGGTTATGGGAAAGATGACCTGAGATTCATATTTTATGACCCACTGGAGAAAAAACTTGTTCGATCATGGGACGTGGTTTTTATTGAAGAGGAGACCATTAAAAATATTGAAAAAGAGAATAATACATTAATTAACATCGGTCAAATGGATAAGATGATTGCTGATATTGTCTGACCGGTATCACCTTACAATAGGGGTCCAGGTGTGCCTGATATGAACGATGATGAAGAAGAAGCTTTAATGCCCGAATACGTGAATGAAGTTTCACTTCAATTAGTCGAGAAGGTTATTATCCGACGATTTACAAGGGACAGACGATCGTTCGTATGTTTATCGTCTAGTGAGTACGTCCTACTTATTGATGGAGGTGAGCCTGAAGATTTTGAAGACGTGGTGAAGCATGAGTATAAGGATAAATAGATGGAAGCCATGTAGAAAGAGATCGATTCTCTGCATAAAAATCACACATTTGAATTGGCAGAATTGCTAAAGGGGAAGCCAGCACCGAAGAATAAATGGGTATTTCATTTGAAGACGGATGAGAGTATCTCAAAATCGAGGTACAAGGAAAGATTTGTGGTAAAAGGATTTAATCAACGAAAAGGAGTTGATTTTAATGAAATATTTGCCCCAGTTATAAAAATGTCCTCAATAAGAGTGGTGATCGGCTTGGCTACTGCTTTGAACTTGGAGGTGGAGCAGCTAGATGTCCAGATGGTACTTCTTCATGGTAACCTCGTATGAGAAATCTACATGGAGCAGTCAAAGGGTTTCTAGGTTAAGGGGAAGAAACATCTAATATATCGTTTGAGAAAAAATCTGTACGGATTAAAGCAGGCTCTAAGACAATAGTACAAGAAGTTTAAGTTTGTCATGGTCAATCCAGGATATCAGAAAACTACTTCTGACCACTGTGTTTTTGTGTAGAAATTCTTCAAGGATGACTTTATCATTCTCCTTTTTTACGTGGACGACATGCTGGTAATTGGGCAAAACAGCGCTCGGATAAAGGAATTCAAGAAGTAGCTCGAGCAATCCTTTGCTATGAAGGACTTGGGACTGGCGAAACAGATCCTGGACATTAGGATATCTTACGACCGCAACAATAAGAAGTTATGGTTGTCTCAAGAGAGTTACATTGAGAAGGTACTTCAGCACTTTAACATAGACAAGTCTAAACTTGTAAGCACATAGTTGGCAAGTCACTTCAGGCTGAGTCATGTACAGTGTTCATCCTTGGATGCAGAGAAGCCCAGCATAAGGAGAATATCCTACTCTTCAGTTGTAGATAGCTTAATGTACGCGACAGTATGCACAAGGCCAGATATTACACATGTTGGCACAGTTAGTCGATTTCTGTTTAATCTAGGAATAGAGTATTAGTTTGCGGTGAAATGGATAATGAGACATCTCCAATGGACTCCTAAGTTATGTCTGTGCTTTGGAAATGATAAGCCTCACCTGGTAGGATACACGAATGTCAACATGGCAGGTGATGTTGATTCTAGAAAGTCCATTTCGGGATACTTAGAGAAATTTGTTGGAGCAGTTTCCTGACAATCAAAGTTATAAAAGTGCGATACTCCTTTTGCCACTGAGATTGAGTTTATTGCTGTGATAGAGGCTTGTAAGGAGATGTTATAGATAAAAAAGTTTATCTAAGAATTGGGCTTCATGCAAGAGAAGTACGTGGTTCTTTGCAATAGTTAAAGTGCTATACATTTTTATAGAAACTCCTCATTTCACTCGAGATCGAAACATATTGATATTCAATATTATTGGGTGAGAGATGTTACTGATGCTGGATTGCTGTCACTTGATAAAGTCTGAATGGAGGAGAATAGATCAGATATGATGAACAAGGTTCTGCCAAAAGGAAAACTTGAAGTTTGTTGCAATTTGGGTTGTTTGTCAAATATGGCTTCCCCACGGTCGTGAGAAAACGTTCGTTGGGGTCACTCCCATGTAGAAGTGCTCTTACTCCAAGGATCAAATTCCTAATACTTAGTCTCTTAGCCTTAATAGGAAGATCAGCCTAGATAGTATGATAGTCGGTTAGGATATTTTGCCAGATTAGATAGATGTCAAGAATAAAAAGTTGATCGATTAGCATGGTTGACTAGATTAACTTGTTGACTAACCTTAGCGAGAAAATGGCCAAAAAGGATAGTTAATAATGACCATAGATGAAATATGATAATGGCCGAAAAAGTTAGAAATAACCGAGATAATAATAATTGTCCAAGATAGTTAATAATCGATAGTTGATAATCGGTCGATGTAAAATAGTTGACCTGAATAGTTGACCAAAAATAATGATTTAACCGGCTAAGATAAGTTGATTGGTTAAGATAGGAGACCGGCGTAGATAAATAACAAGAATAAAATATTGACCGGTTAGGAGAGTTGACTGGGCTAAAATAAGTTGATTGAAATTAAAATCATTAATCGAAATTAGTATAGTTAACCAGAATAGAATAGTTGACTGAAATAATAAAGTTGACCAGAAATAATAAGATAACCAGGAAAACTATGAAATAGTAGTCTATAAATGAATAGTAACAATCGAGGACATCACCAAAGCCCAAGAACTTAGAGAAAAATATCAAGGTCGTTTGAGAGACAAAATCTGAAGTGAATTTCTGGAGTGCTTTTGCAAGCGTGATGCCAAGGGTCAGAGTTGGTAAGTCTATAAGAGCCCAAGTACTCTGAGTATGAATGAGAGACTATCATCAGAATCAATGTAAGCCCATACCCTGTTTCTACCTACTCCATTAAATCTAGAACCTTCTAGTGTGAGGTTCTGAATTCAGACTATAATAATTAGAAAGTAATTAAGTTCACATAGGTGTATTGTGGTCAAAAAGTGTGAGAGGAATTGGATTAAAAAGCTCAAAGAGCCGAAATCGGTAAATCGGGAATGAAAACTGTAAACCATGAAATGTTACTTTGTAAATAAGATTTTGGGATTTAAATTATGATAATCGTGACTTATTAAGGTTATATAATCAAAAATAAGGTCCAAGGGTATAAAGATTGGGTTAGAATGGTCAAAACGGGTCTCGAACGATGAAAATGCAACGTAGGCTTGCTGCAGGCTTGCCGCGGGCTAGACCCGCACCCTCCGAGCGCTTGAGCCCACCTATCGAGCCCAAAATCCAGATTTGCCCGCGCTGGCCACGCGCTCGCAACGCGCTCGAGCGCCAGTTCGTTTTAAAGCCGCATCGTGCTTCTTTTTCCTTATTTTTCCACGAGCTCAGAAGCTTCTAGAGAGAGAGAGAGCGCCGATTCTAGTGAGAGAAGGGAAGAGATCGAGGCCGTAGAGTCTAAATCCATCCGAGAGCTAGTTATAAATGTGAAAGCATGCGTCGAGGCAAGTGTTCTCATACGCACTATTTGCTCTCTTTTAATTTTTATTCGTTCTCCATCGAGTATTATCGTCTCGATACCAACCTAAAGTATGAAAAATATATTACCCATGTTTAGTGATCAATAAATATGTAGTTTATTGTCCGTATCGGTCACCGATTCGTCCGGATGGGATTCACGAAACCCTAACCCCACGCCCAAAATGGGATTTTCCTTTTCCCCTCCATATCTTGCTAAATTGATCCTAAAAGATGAATCACCATGTCCCAAACATGCATACCTATCGGCCGAACAATCGATTTCACGATATTCAACCCGTTCACGGTGTTCGGATCCTCTAACTAAATGCTGTCACTGTTCATACGAAAATAAGAAGGAAAATTACATGTTTTACCTTCCTTTAATTGTCATGAAAATTATGTCTAATTGTTTAAACGTAAATGTAAGCTTTGAATTAAATCTATGTGCATTGTTTGCGATGAAATGGGCACCGATGGACTCCAAAACGATATCGGCTCAATAAGGTGAGAAATTCTAAACCTCTCTCTTGAATTCAAATTGAATCGTTAAAGGGAATAAGTTCAAAGAAGAATCAGAATTGTATAATCAATCGAAGAAAAATCCACAAGGCATGTGTGATTGCAACGTGAAAAATGCTTAAGTTTTAAAATGAGATGAGAACCGAACGAGTAAACGAAGGGAAGTCCACAATGTGATATGTGAATGATAAAACCTCGCAAATGGCAGGAGATATGGCAAAATAGACATGGTGGACTTTTCCTCAAATGGAACTGGAAATAGAATCATGAAACTAGGACCATGGATTTATGTTCATTGGGTGGTATTCTCTGACTTAGCACGTTCATCTCGGTAGAAACCCGAAGAATACTTTGGCCGCATATTCTGGTCGCTTGTGTGAGCAGGTGATGTCCGTGGCACGCCTTAGGATACTATTGTGAAAGAACGAGGAACTGCTCTAGTACCTCGGGAAAATGGGGTGTTTATCGGGCCCGTCTACAGGCATGATATGTAGATGACCCCCTGGCTGGGTCTAAGAATAAGCCCTCACGGCCTTAGATCATGTGGAGTATCATGATCCTTTTCTCGTTCTCTCGTATCGTTGGTAGTACGACTTACTGGCCCTGGTCCGCAAAGGCTAAAGTAAATTGATAAATGCACTAAAGCATGTTCAAATGGCAATTAAAGGTTTCAAAACATGATAAATGGCAAATCGGTACTTCTAAATGTTCCTTTCCTCTCAGGTCTCATTGTATTTTGAATGCATGATGCCCCTTTTCATTATCATATTCATGTTTCTTTACAATTTGATAATGACGTATAATTTTACTTGTTGAGTTGTACGCTTACTCTTGCTATTTCTCCTCCCAGGTGAGAGATTAAGTTGGTGCCTGATTAATTAAAGCAAGGAGAGGGACTCACTTAAGGAGATTCGCCGAATGTCAAAAGCCTGAAGCTTTAGTTACATCTATTGTACTAAAATGTAAATGACCTAATAGTTTAATGTGATTTGTTATTATTTTATGGTTATTGTAGTGCTTCCGTAGGTGACTTATGGATTTAGTTCTGCTTCTGCATTTATTTGAGTGTATAGATTTTTGTTTAGACCTAGTAGCATCTCTCTTGAGCCGACGCTGTGTTTAAATACACCGCGTTGGAGCCACGAAATGTATGTGGCTTTTGGATCCTGTGTTGTGATTGGATTGATGTATAATGTTGGGACTTAGAGTTGGGATGTGTAGTTTTGTGTGTTGTTGAAATATAATGTTGATTGTTAGGTTTATTTGGATATATTTTTGCATTGTACAGGGTTATACAGGTGTTTGTATTTTGACAAATGTCCGATTTATAAACAAAATTCTGCCCAATTTTTTGTAGGAATTTATAATTCTAATTATGGGCATTGGTTTATATTATTATTGACAGAGGATTATTTAAGAAAAATAATCCGGTCCATCACATCTAGATAAGGAAAGTACCGAGTAAGTGACCAACTCTTACCTACCTCCACTTGCTTCATTGCCTATAAATACAAAAGTTAGGGGTCAAGAAAAATATTAAGAAATCTGAAAGTGTGAAGGAGAAGAAGGGGAGGAAGAATCCAGGCTGAAGTTAAGTAAGAGAGTTTGAAGATTAAGCAAGTGTACCTCATGTTTTGTCCTTGACTGTTTCTTGTCCAAAATTTGATATTATTCTGCTGTATTTCTTCGTTATGTTTCTACGTGATGCATCTTATGATAACTACTTCGCTTGTTTTATGAAGGAGCTTCATGATTAGTGCATGTGTTATGTTCTACATGTGAGATTTTATTCCACGATTCATGCTGAAAAATTGTACACAGAGAAATTATCTTGTATATTTAATTACTGTTAACGAATCAATTGGCATGATTATGATCTCACCTCGTTTGCATGATGCTCGTTACTTGTAAAAGTAAAGATTGCGTGATTTTAAGGACTTCGATCATTTGAAAGTTATGATTTACAAGGAAAACTGGTTTTGAGATATGGTGGTCGAGTGCTATAGGCTTAAAATGTAGCCATATTTGAGATATGATGGTCAAGAGTTGTAGACCTAAAATATGACTGTATTTGAGATATTATGGCCGAGACTTGTAGGCCTAAAATATAGCCGTATTTGAGATATGATAGTCGAGAGTTGCAAGCCTAAAATATAGCCGTATTTGAGATATGATGGTCGAGAGCTACAAGCCTAAAATGTAGCCGATTTTTAGCCTTTGATTTTGGACTTGCATTCGTTTTGGAAACAAGAATTTCATGAAAAATGTCTTAATTCCATGTATGATGCTTCTGTATGTAAAATGCTTTCTTCTATTTAATTAATTTCGTCCAGAGCTATATTTATGCATATTTTCTACATATGGTTCCTTGTTGATCTATCACTCACTACTTGTCGTTTTCTTCCCCTCAGATTACCAAGAACTTATGTCGAACAAGGAAGAGTGAAGTCGGACAATCTAGCTAAGCAAGAGGGCTGACCAGAATTTCTATAAGCTGAGGACGTCCAAATCTTGATGTACTTTTGGATATTTTGGAAAGAGTTTTGTATATTGACTCTGTGGTGAAAATAAAGAATTATTTAGATGTTGTCGCAAAATTGTATGCTTTAAAGTAAATTTTCGATTTCTAGTGGCATCTCGTGTGTCCTTGGGCGACCAACTTAGTGTCCCGGATGGCTAAGTTTTGACCGACCTAGTAAAGGCCAACTTAAGTTGTCTGACCGTCTGTGATCCTATGCATGCAAATAAATAATAAAATTTTAAGTCCACCTTATATAATATGCCTTTTGTGCCGAATGTTCGATAATTGGCGGAGGTCATATGGTGGATTATGATCCGTTACGTGACAATTGATATCAGAGAAAAAAGATATATTAAATTTGATCTGAATTTATGCAAAATTTTTGAATAGATTAAGATTGGTCAAATGAATAGATGAAGGTATAGGACAACTAAGTTGGACTGGTTAGACTTTGTTATCCTAGTTCAGTCTTTTAGGCTAGCACTAAGAAGGACCAGGATGTCGTATGTAGAAAACTAGGCTGAGATATTAATTAAGAACCGTGGTATGTAAGGACCGAGGTAGATGAAATGATCGAGGTATAGAGTGTATGAAGCTCGGAGCTTTAATCTTTAAATGCATTAAATAATTGATAGCCCTCTCCCTAATCTAAAAGTGTTGGAATAACTGATGTTGTGATATTTTGGCTATAGGATAATAACATGGCACATAAAAGAAGGATTACCCAAGGTGGTACTAGTGCTTCTCATGATCGAGAAGTTAAATACTTGAACCCACTAGGAAGAATGGCTCATATAATAGAATCGATGGAGCAGCAGTGTGTAGCTCCAGTTCCTGCTCCTAACCTAATTCCAGTTAATCCTAAACCCACGGCATATGAGTGGTTTACAGCTGAATGGGTGCCTGAATTCTTGGGTAAACCAAACCCAGTAAAGGTAGATATTTTGATTCGGAGATTGAAGAAGATATTTACTGTTATTAGATATTCTGATCAGGAAAATGTTACCTTTACAGTATACAAATTAGAAAGAGAAGCTGATAGTTGGTGGGTAATGAAGAAAAGGGTATTAGGTGTGCTAGAAGAAAATTTTTTTTGAGTGATCTTTGAGGAAGCATTTATGGAGAAATAATTTTCTTTTAACCTCCAAGATCAGAAAGAAGAGGAGTTCATGCGGCTTAGACAAGGAAACTGATTTGTAGTAGAATATGATTCAAAATTTATTGAGTTATCTTGGTATGCACCATATATTATGGGAGATGAGTCAAGAAAGGCCAAGAAGTTCCAAGGGTTAAAGGATGAAATTAGAAAGCAACTGGTGATGCAAAAGCTTAGGACTTATGCTAAGATTTTAGACATGGCCCTGATATTTAAAAAGGAGCTTGAAACTCAAAAATTTTTCGCTAAGAGGTAACTAGTCAGATGAGTTTTAGTGAAGGAGGCGGTTCAGGACCTTTAGAACCTTCTAAAAATGGAAATATGATAGATAAAAGAAAAAGCAATACTGAAATTCAGTCAGTGTCAGTGTCTAATTTTCAGGGGTTAGCAGCAAACTGTGTCCACTGTGGAGGGGAGTATTTAGGAAAAACTTGTTCTAAATTTACGGAGGCTTATTTTAATTGTGGACAATGGGGCTATCGAGTCAAGGATTGTCTCATACTTAGGAAGCTGGATGAGAAGAAGTCTACTATTCCAGTTAAAGCATTTATGGTGGTTGTTCAGGATGTTAAAGCATTGTCAAATGTGGTTAAATGTACTCTTCTTATTTGTGAAATTTTAGATTATGTTTTAATTGATTTGTTTCACACACCTTGCATTTTGAGATATTAGTAAATGGTTAATCAGAGTAGTGTAGTGGTGGCATGAGGACCCACAACCCAAAGATCTCAGAATAAGAACAAGGACTTAAGTAAATAATAATTTTGAGGTTCGTCAAATTTTGAGGATGAAATTTCTATAAGTGGGGGAGAATTGTAAGGATCAGGTTCCTAATATTTAGTTTCTCAGCCTTGATGTAAAGATCAGTCTAAATAGCATGATAGCAAGTTAGGATATTTTGTCGGATTAGATAGACATCAAGAATGAAAAGTTGACCAGTTAGCATGGTTGACCGAATTAACTTATTGACCGGTCTTAGCGAGAAAATGGCTAAAAAAGATAGTTGGCAATGACCACAGATGAAATATGATAATGGCCGAGGAAGTTAGAAATAACCGAGATAATAATAATTGACCAAGATAGTTAATAATTGATAGTTAATAATCAGTCGAAATAGAATAGTTGACCAGAAATAATGAGTTAACCGGCTAATATAAGTTAATTGGTTAAGATAGGAGACCAGAGTAGATAAATAACAAGAATAAAATATTGACAGGTTAGGAGAGTTGACCGGACTAGAATAAGTTGACCGGAATTAAAATCGTTGACCGGAATTAACTAGTTGATCGGAATAGTATAGTTAACCGAAATAATAAAGTTGACCGAAAATAATGAGATAACCAGGATAATCATAAAATAGCGGACTGTAAACAAACAGTAACAATCGAGGAGATCACCAAAGCCCAAGAACTTAGAGAAAAACACCGAGTTCGTTTGAGAGACACCAAATCTGAAGTGGATTTTCGGAGTGCTTTTGCAAGCGTAATGCTAAGGGTCAGAGTTGGTAAGTCTATAAGAGTCCAAGTACTCTGAGTATGAATGAGAGACTATTATCAGAATCAGTGTAAACCCATACTATACTTCCACATACTCCGTTGAATCCAGAACCTTCTAGATAAGGAAAGTACCAAGTAGGTGATCTACTCTTTCCTATCCTCACTTGCCTCGTTGCCTATAAATACTAGAGGTAGGGGTTAAGAAAAATGTTAGGAAATCTAAAAGTACGAAGGAAAAAAAGGAGAGGAAGAATCCAGGCCGAAGTTAAGAAAGGGAGTTTGAAGACCAGGTAAATGTACCTCATGTTTTGTCCTTCACTGTTTCTCGTCCAAAATCTGATATTATTCTACCGTATTTCTTCGTTATATTTCTAATGTGATGCATCTTATGATAATTACTTCACATGTTTTATGAAGGAGCTTCATGATTAGTGGATGTGTTATGTTCTACATGTAAGATCCTGTTCCACGTTTCATGCTTAAAAGTTGTGCACAGAGAAATTATCTTGCATGTTTAATTACTGTTAATGAATTAATTTGCATGATTATGATCTCACCTCATTTGCATGATACTCGTCGCTTGTAAAAGTAAAGATTGCGTGATTTTAAGGATTTCGATCATTTGAAACTCATGATTTATAAGGAAAATCGATTTTGAGATATGATGGTCGAGAGCTGCAGGCCTAAAATGTAGTCGTATTTGAGATATGATGGACGAGAGTTGCAGGCCTAAAATGTATCCAGTTTTCAGCATTTGATTTTGGACTTGCATTTGTTTTGAAAACCAGAATTGCATGAAAAATGTCTTAATTCCATGTATGATACTTGTATATGTAAAATACTTTCATTCTATTTAATTAATTTCGTCCAGAGCTATATTTATGCATGCTTTCTACATATGGTACCTTGCTGAGATATCGCTCATTCATTGTTGTTTTTTTCCCGTCAAATGACCAAGAACTTATGCCGGACAAGGAAGAGTGAAGTCGAACGGTCTAACTAGGCAGGACGGTCGACTGGAATTTCTATGAATTGAGGATGTCCAAATCTTGATGTACTTTTGGATATTTTGGGAAGAATTTTGTATATTGATTATGTAGTGTAAATAAAGGAATATTTAGATACTTCCACGAAATTTTATATTTTAAAGTTGTTAGAGACATTTATCTTATTGGCATATTCCGTAACCATATGTATTATTATATTGATGTTGGGTTGTGGGTTGTCGGGTTAAAGTCCGTTCGGTCCGCTCTCCATGCGCTCGAGCTCGTCCAAAGACCGCCCGCTCGCCTGGAGCCCGCTAGCTGCTCGAGTGCATAAACCAAAATGGGGGCCGCTCGCTTCCTACTCGATATCCGCTCGAGCCGATAATCCAGTATGGGGGCCGCTCGCTACTCGCTCGCCACCCGCTCGCCGCGCGCTCGAGCGGCGGCCCAACGGGGAGATTTTTTTGAACGCATTTTTGGCTCCTCTATAAATTCACACCTTATTTTCTTCAAACCCTAAGCACGCCACAACCCCTCTGAAAATCTGGTGCAGCCATTAAACTTGAGAAGAAAGCTCTACATGCTCCATTGATTTAGCTTCTCTTGAGAAAACCAAAAGACAAATCCTTGATCTTCATGTTCTAAAGAGTTTTCTCACCATTTTTCTTTCTCTTTTTCCATTCAAACTTTCATTCTTCTACCTACGTTTGGAGACGTTGGTTCGTGAAGAAGGAGACTTGTTCGTGATTGGAAATTCAAGTGGTTCGATGGAAGATTGACGTGAAGACCGGAAGGAGTCCGGTTCCATTGTCGCGAGCAAATCCAAGGAGTTCCTTGGTAGGGATCACGTGACGGGAGTAAGTCGGTTAGGTTAGCGCGTCATTACCACCCGATATATAAGTTGATTTTCATAGTACATTGCTTCCCTGGCCGTTGAAGCCCGGAGTGTTTTTCTCGATACCGTGGGTATCGAGCTTTCATTTCGTCACCAAAAATCGCGCCTTTATTAATATTGCTCATTATTGTTAATATTGTGCATGCTTATTAATTTCGTTTACATCTAGAGTTAAATATCCTTTACGTGTATCGGATATTTATATATATATTGCTTCCGCTATAATTTTTCCGAGGTCGAAACACGTTAGCACGAAACGTGCTTTTTCAATTGGTAACAGAGACTCACCCCGATCCGCGACCCCCGATCTAGATGTACATGAGTGGATCACTCTCCGTTCCTCCCTTCTTTGATAGGAGTAACTATGCCTATTGGAAGATCCGGATAAGAGCCTTCCTAAAATCTCTAGATGAGCGTGTTTGGGCTCGTACCCAAGTTGGGTGGACTCCACCCACTAGTTCCTTGGGTAACGAACCCAAAGCCCTATCTTCGTGGACCAAAGAGGAACTTGATGCATGTAATTGGAATAGTAAGGGGTTACATGCTATTTTCATGGCTGTGTCTCCCGATGAGTTTAAACGGATTTTAATGTGTGAGACTTCTAAAGATGCATGGGATATTCTTGAAGTTACTCACGAAGGCACGAAACTAGTGAAAAATTCAAAATTGTAAATGCTCACCACTAGATTCGAAGAAATAAAAATAAAAGATGATGAGACCTTTGATAAGTTCTATACTCAATTGAATGATATTGTAAATTCTACATTTAATTTAAGAGAATGAATCCCAAAAAATAGGATTGTGAGAAAAGTCCTTCGATCTTTACCTGAACGCTTTAGACCTAAAGTTACTACCATTGAAGAAAGCAAAGATCTAGATAAATTAAAAATAGAAGAACTTGTAGGGTCTCTACAAACTTATGAGCACACATTGCCACAATTAAAGAAGAATAAATCACTTGCCCTAAAATCAAGAAGGGAAGAATGAAATCGGGACTCCGATGAAGAATCATGTAGTGATGATGATTTTGCATTATTTGTTAAGAATTTTAAAAAAATTTTAAAGAAAAATAACTCTTCATCAGAAAAACTGGATGTGGACTTAAAACGATCACATAAATTTGAGAAGAATGACCGACGTGAACTCAAGGATTCCAAATTAAAAATGACTCAAGGAGTTCAATGTCATGAATGCAAAGGCTTTGGCCACTATCGGGCTGAATGCCCAAACCTTAAATGCCAATAAGGTTAAGCCTTTAAAGCTAATGTGACCCTAAGCGATGACGTAGAAGAAGAGGGTGAAACATGTTCTGAAAATGGCCCTGTCCAGTACATGGCATTTATGACCTCAATGTGTGACAATTATGTAGAGAATATTAATCAATCTGATGATTCTGAGGCCGAATCAGAAGCTGAATTTGATGG
>JAODPA010141480.1:0-15807 GCA_025585075.1 Nepenthes mirabilis | reverse complement strand
AGATAGAATAAACAATAGATTAGCATCCGTGAGTAATTATAATAGCTATCAATTGAATATATAAATAATATTCAAGACGGCTTTTCAATACTCGTTTTCCCGTATGCTTAACTAGCATTCAAATGGTAATGCGGGTCCAAAGTGCTAGTAAGTCTCTCCAATTAAATCCTAGAATCAAGCTCATTTGAAACGAAGATTTTCTCATAACGGAGTACCTCGTGCTATTAACAATCTTAAACCACTGGCTTGTCGGATCACATGAAATGTCCTTGCTCAAGCATTTGCAAGTGGTAGTGATTATTTCGTTGTCGGAGTTGACATCCAAGCAAGCCGTGGTTCCATCCTCAAGCGCCGTTGAGAGATGCATCTTAGAGTCCGATATCGCTTCCCATTTCGAGCTCGAGCTCGAGCAGATCAATCCAAGTCTGGCTAGCTGATCCATACCTTCGGCCTGTAAGCAAAAGTAGGTGCCTGATATTGTGAGGGTCTTCTCGGGTGTGTAGCTCCAGGCTTTGGCCTCAGAACACGGGCCGAGCTTGAATGGATGAGATATTGATTGTCTCAGTATGCACTGTCCTGTTAATGGATGGAAGATTACTTTCTGTGGATTTGATTCTGATAAGCCTGGGCCTGCGTCACAAAGGTTGAGAAGTAGAATAGTGAGAATCAGTCACTTGAGAGAAATTCTTCAAAATATGTAAAGATCAAGACAGGGAAAACAGCTGTATATATCAATGACCCGGGGTTGCATCACTCAAAACAGAAATAATTGATGACATGTATAGAAAAGGCTTTGACAGTACTTAGGATAATATGTACGATTTTGTAAGGGCAGCATTGTCCCAATTTCAGTATTGATATGTTATGATATAGGTGTTTTTTGTTCATATCGTAGGGATAATTTCTTTATATTATAAAGATAAGACTATATATATTTGGACTGTTTTGAAAGATAATGCTAAAAACTTTATATATATCGAGCTGTCTTCTTAGTTTAGGATGGGCAATGATTTCAGTAATTTACCTTGGAGGGGGGATTGAAGAGTCGAAATTCTCTCCA
Organism: Nepenthes mirabilis; assembly: GCA_025585075.1. Lineage (NCBI taxonomy): Eukaryota > Viridiplantae > Streptophyta > Magnoliopsida > Caryophyllales > Nepenthaceae > Nepenthes > Nepenthes mirabilis. The sequence goes on along the minus strand of JAODPA010141480.1, from coordinate 14,747 downwards.
AGAAGCTCGAATTCCGAGGGTCACACCAATTCGAATCGAGCACACCATAATATTCATTCATGCCCAGTACACCTTCTCTAAGGTAATAGCTTCCAACAAGCGTCCACAGTGCCCAGTCCAGGTCTAGTTCTGCTGCCACACCAAGGAAGCAATTGAAGTACCTAATTTTCATAATAGTCTTATCATCTCACCACCCACAATATTAAACCCATTAAGGGAAAAAGAAATAAACATACATTGACAATCACCATCCTCAAATGGAGAGAAAAGAAAGGAAACGGTAGGTAAGATCGCGTGATAATGGTGGTGAATTGTTTATTCCTTTACCCATTTTGTGTTTTCTTGTATTGACATAACTGTTTAAATCATTTTATCTTACCATTCTGGTAATAAATAAATTAACAATCATATTTGTGAATAGTAAGAAATACCATGTCCAACAAAAAAATATTGTTCACTACACAAAGGTACCTTGGCATACGAGGTTTTTGTTTTGTGAGAGTTTAGAGAAGTATCGATTATTTTGAATTTATTATACGTAATCTTACATTGAATTATACAAGAATTTCTTTCTGCTGACTATAATCATTAAACATAAGACATTTTTTTTTTCCAAATTTGAAAATTTTGTGGTTTGATTCGATTAGTGTAAGGTACAACATAATTTATAACTATATCTTAGAGATAATTTGCAATGCTCATTTGAATTGTTAGAACAGATATCAAAAGAAAAGTAAATTTGACACATTTCTTGATAAATTTTCCTAATTCTTATGTCGTTTGATCATTCTATGTGTATTTCTAACAATTCATTTATATTGTCATAGTTACATATAAAATTAGATTTGTTATGATCATCCTAATTTTAAGCTCATTTGTCATCTTGATGGCTTGAATTGAATGATACAAAGTATAAATGTCTCATTTTCATTTCTATTTTAAGGACACATCTTCATCACCCATTTTGTATCACACAATATCAATCATTGAGAATAATGTGAAAGCTCAAAATATGAAAAAAACCATAACAAGTTCACTATAAAACATACTACAGAACACAAAGGTAGGTACCTGTTATCATTGACATTGGTCCCTCGGAGATCGATGCCAAACTCACTGAAAAACAACGGCCACCGTTGATCAAGCAGAAATCCTATCCTCCTCATCACATTATCTGCAATGCTACCACAAACTTGGTTGGCGTTGCCCTCCTTCCACGCTTGGCCGTTGGTGAATGCATACCAATGCCCCTCGAACACTAGTTTTCCGGTGAAAGTTACATTCACTGGCTGTTTTTGAAGGAAAGAGAGGTCGGTGTCAAAGCTTAAGCCAGAAAGTATGACTAGCACATTTGGATTTGCCAAGTGCACTGCTTCTGCTCCTTTTTGCATGTACCTTTTGAATATCATCGAACATTTACACCTTCAAAACTATGAAAAATTCGGAAATTCTATGACAATATCAATTCAAGAGAATATGATTATTGGACTATATATATTTACAAGTGGGAATGGTCAAGATATGTCGAAATTATCCAAATGAAAGAACTGAATTCAACAACTGGGATGAGGATGACCACTCTCTTATACCTTGAAACAATCTCCCCAACACCAGCACGGTAGAGGGGTTGGAGCTTAATTTGGTTAGTAATTTTGGGTCAGATTTCGTGTGTCTGGATCAGGTTTCTCTTTGGACCAACCTACAATTTGTACCAATCGAGGATGAAAAGACCGTATAGCTTAAATACAAATCTTTGTGATTACCTGTACCAATCGAGGACATTCTGCTTTGGTCCACGCAGCTCGTTCCTCAAGCTCATGCCAACCACATAGGGGGAGGAATTAAAGAAGGTGGCCATCTTGGTGAGGCCCTTGATCCAAAGGTCAGGATTAAAATAGACATCGCCGAAGAAGCCATTGCCGTCGAACCTGCTGCAGCACCACCCGGGTTTGCTTAAGTGGTTGTCGAGGATCACCATCACATTGTTGTCTTCTAGGCTTCTTACCACTGCCTGTGATCGGCCATTGATTTTTATATTTTTTTTGTCATGTAAACATTAGTCAATTAGCTACAAAAGCATACTATTAACTATATAGAAATAATATCACATCTAATTGTATAATTCTAAACCTCATATTATAAAATATAATGCACTTTAACCTCCTTTTCTTTGCCAAAATAAATGGAAAAGCACCTGCAATCTAATGCCGGCAGCCATGGGAGTAGATCCTGTTGGGAAATATGGCGACAGACTTTCCCACTCAAATAACACAGTAAAGAATATGAACGAAGAAGAACAATAAACACAATAATTTTACGTGGAAAATCCTTATCAATTAAGAAAAAAATTACGGGACAATCCGTCTATTGAAAACGTATTTCACTATGTGAGAGATTTTGGGAACAAGTTTCCCTGTTACACAGTAGAGAACAAAGAGAAATCGAAGAACAGAGCAAACACACACGGTTGTTTTCAGTTTCTCCTTCCGTCACTGTTTTTCTCTTGCACCCTCTCTAGTACACCGGCACTCAACACAATTATCTCTCACACACACAAACGGTTTACAAAACGTGTATATGGCAAGTTACCATCATCACCCTTTTGGAAACCACACACTGAGAGATTTAGGGCAATTTTTCCCTTAAAAAAAAAAGGACAATCAATCCTTGCCAACAATATGAATATTCCCTGTCAAAGACGCCTCCAACATAATCGTCTGAGATCACGTATCTCCAGAAAATCTACTGAGTTGTCGTTGTACTGGATTTCCTAGCGGGCGGCCAACCATTGGCCGTCCACTTCTTCACGAGACCGATCAACACCCCTGTTGACCATCTAAAAATTTGTCCTCCTGGAGTCTCTTAGTAAATTCGGTTTACTTAACTGCCAAACCGATCAACATCGTTAGCCAATAATGTTGATTGCCAATCCGGTCAACTCTCTGATGACCGTCCATCCGGTCAACAACCCGTTGACCGGAATTTCTTTCATTTATAAAATAGCACATTCGTGCTCCGCCCAAGTTCTTCGATCACAAGAACTTCTTCACGGGAGTGATCCCCGACAAACTTCCTCTCACAACCGTGAGGAAGTTGGATCCATTAGTCCGGCTATCTTGCAACATGTTTCATTCTTCCCTTTTGATAAAATCTTAGTCATCATATCTGTCTTGTTGTCTTCAGTACTGATCTTCTCCAGTGATAATAGACCAGCTTCCAGCACATCCCTCATCCAATAGTACTGAACATCAATATGCTTGGATCTTGAGTGAAATGAAGAGTTCTTGCAGAGATATATTGCACTCTGACTATCACATAATACCCTGTACTTCTTCTGTTGAAAACCCAACTCTTGAACAAATTCCTTCATCCATAGCATCTCCTTGCACGTCTCTATAATTGCAATATATTCGGCTTCAGTTGTGGATAGAGCTACATATTTTTGTAGCTTGGACTGCGAAGAAACTGTACCGCCCGTAAATTTCACCAAGTAACCCGATGTAGATTTGCGTGTGTCAATATCTCTGGCCATGTCCGCGTCTGAGTATCCCACCAACTGCGGTTTGTCACTTCCAAGACACAAACACCACTTGGAAGTTCCCCGAATATATCGCATGATCCATTTCATCGCGGACCAGTGCTCCTTTCCCGGATTCAATAGAAAACGGCTAACTGTCCCGACGGCATGAGCTATATCCGGTCTGGTACACACCAAGGCATGCATAAGGCTTCCCACAGCAGAGGATTAGGCCACGCCTTTCATATGTCTCTTCTCGTCATCCGAGGACGGACATTGACGAGTGCTCGGTTTGTAATGATTCGCCAAGGGTGTACTCACGGGCTTCGACTTGTTCATGTTGAACCGTTGGAGCACTTTCTCAATGTAGCTTTCTTGAGACTGCCACAATTTTTTAGCCTTCCGATCGCGTATAATTCTGACTCCCAAAATTTGTTTCGCCGATCCAAGGTCCTTCGTAGCAAAATGCTGCCCAAGTTGCTCTTTCAGCTCCTTTATTTGAGCACCATTTCGTCCAACTATTAACATATCATCCACATATAGAAGAAGAATGATAAAATCATCATCCGAAAATCTCTGCACAAATACGCAGTGGTCACCAGTAGTCCGCCGGTACCGTTGGCCGGCAATAACAGACTCGAATTTCTTGTACCACTGTCGAGAAGCTTGCTTCAAGCCATACAAACTTTTCCTCAAATGGCATACAAGTTGTTTCTCTCCTTTAGCCTCAAAACCTTCTGGCTGTTCTATGTAAATCTCCTCCTCAAACTCTCCATGGAGGAATACAGTTCGGACATCCATCTACTCCACCTCAAGGTTTTGGGCGGCAGCCAGACCCAATACCACTCGTATGGAAGACATCTTCACTACCGGAGCAAATATCTCATCAAAGTCAATTCCTTTCCGTTGTCTGAAATCTTTCACCACCAGTCGAGCCTTGTATCTTGGCTCCTTGGTGTTCTCGTCCATTTTCAACTGGAAGACCCATTTATTCTTCAGAGATTTCTTCCCCTTTGAAAGTTTGATAAGATCAAAAGTATGGTTCTTATGAAGAGAACTCATCTCATCCTTCATAGCCTCCAGCCATTTCTCCTTGCTTTCGCCGTTTACAGCCTCTTCATAGTCTTCAGGCTCACCGGCATCAGTAAGTATAACATATTCACTGGGGGACAGACGAACGGACGGTCGTCTGTTCCGAGAGGATCATCTAACAGCAACTTCTTTTTTGGCCGGTTGAGGGATGGCCTTAGTCTGGTCATCATTAGGCATCATGACCTCTTCTCCAGTATCCTCAACTGTCTCAGGACCACAGTTATCGCCTTCCAATGATACAGGACGAACATCTTCGATACTAACTTTGTCTGTCTGTTCATCATTACAATTTGCTATCCTGCCAATGTTTTCAATTGTCTCATTCTCGGTAAAGGCTACATCTCTTGACCGGATAAGTTTCCTGGTGGCAGGATCATAAAGTCTGTAGCCCAACTCATCCTCTCTATAGCCGAAAAAGATGCACTGCATCGTCTTTGGCTCCAGTTTCGTCCTTTCGTCTCTAGGGACGTGTACGAATGCTTTACATCCGAATAGCCGCAAATAATCATAGGACGGCTCTACGCCCGTCCATATCTTCTCCACCACTTCACCCATCAGAGGTTTACTCGGCGACCTGTTGATAATGTAGGCTGCCGTCCGGAGTACTTCTGCCCAGAACGAAGCATGAAGTTCTGCTTCAGAGAGCATACAATGTACTCTCTCCAAGAGTGTACGATTTATCCGTTCTACTACTCCATTCAGCTGAGGTGTCTTCGGTGGTGTTTTCTGATGCCTAATACTATGTGACCAGCAGTAGGTATCAAAAGGTCCCAAATATTCACCGCCGTTGTTACTTCGGACGGTCTTCAGTTTCTTCCCCGTCTGACGCTCCACAAGAGCATGAAACTGATCAAAAATACCAAGAACCTGATCCTTGGTCTTCAGTGGGTAAACCCACAGCCTTCTAGAATAGTCGTCAATAAATGAAACAAAATACTGAGCACCACCGATCAACTTCTCTTTGAATGGATCACACACATCTGTGTGGATGAGATTAAGCAGTCCGATTTTTGGGGTTGACGGAACTCCATTGAAGGAGACTCTTCTCTGTTTCCCGGACAAGCAGTGGGGACACGTTTTTATCCCGTCCTCCTTCGTCCTGTTGATTAGACCCTTCCTGGCCAAGTGAGACAATCCCCTTTCACTCATATGGCCTAACCTCCTGTGCCACAAATCCTCTATCTCCTTACAAGTTGCAGCGTTCACATCTCCGGCCATGGCACAGACCTTCATCACATACAAATCGGAGCACTTTTTCTTTCTCGCTGCAACAAGAGACCTTCTGGTCAGCTTCCATTCACCTTCACAGAAGGTGTTGCAGTAACCTTCATCATTCAACCGACTGGCTGAGATGACATTTAAATGAATGTCAGGAACGTGATGCATATCCTTCAGCAGCAGCTTCGTGCCATTATTTGTGATCAGAATGATATCTCCTCTGCTTATAACAGGAGACGTTCCTTTATTGTCTATCCTAATTACTCCAAAATCTCCTGGAGTATAAGATGTAAATAATCCCTTTCTGGACGTGACATGTAGGGTAGCGCCCCGAATCAATTACCCAACCAGATTCCATGTCTGTCAAGTTTGCCACCTCTCCTTAACATGTTAACAGGAGATCCCCATTTGTGACTACTGAGACGGGGGACGTTTCCTCCCCGCGTTTTTTGTCACTTTTCTCCTTCTCTGTATTTTTCCGTTTTCATTTGAAGTAATGCTTCTTGATGTTGCCCTTTTTACCACAATGATGGCACTCCAGATTTTGGTATCTGGATCGTGACTTGCTGCAACCCTTTTCTCCTAGTTTCTGGTGACGACCTCTACTTCTTCCCCTGAATTCGATCACTAGGACCTCAAAATGAGAGGACGATGAGGTTCATTGTGACTTCTGGACTCGTTCATGAGTAGAGAGGTAATAACCTCATCCAACCTTAAAGTATCCTTGCCGAACAGTAAGGTTGTGATGATATGATCATAGGTGGCCGGCAGAGAAGCCAACAGGACCAACGCCTTATCCTCCTCCTTGATTTCCTCATCAAGAATAGACATCTGTGTCAATATTTGGTTAAACTTGTCCAAGTGTTTCTCAAAACTCCGTCCTTCTGATAACCGTAAGCCATAAAATTGCTTCTTTACGTGCAGTCTGGTTGTCAGAGATTTGGATTTGTAACAACTCTCCAACTTCTCCCAGACCTCCGCCAGATCAGTTAGGCCAAGAACTTCTTGGAGAGTGTTGTCCGCCAGGCACAGCTTAATGGTACAGTTTACAAAATCTCTCTTGTCTTTCCATTCATCGTCGGTCAGATTTTCAGGCTTTTCGTCATTCTTCTTTAACGCCTTCACTGTTCATTCTCTCGTCAGAATGTTCTTCACCCTCTCTTGCTAGAGAATGAAGTTGCCCTACCCGTTGAACTGCTCAATGTTGAACGGCAGATTCTTTGACGACGATGATGCCATTAAAACAAAGTATGAAACCCGTCTCTGATACCACTTGTTGGGAAATATGGCGACAGACTTTCCCACTCAAATAACACAGTAAAGAATATGAACGAAGAAGAACAATAAACACAAGAATTTTACGTGAAAAACCCTTATCAATCAAGGAAAAAATCAAGAGACAATCCGTCCACTGAAAATGTATTTCACTATGTGAGAGATTTTGGAAACAAGTTTCCCTGTTACACAGTAGAGAACAAAGAGAAATCGAAGAACAGAGCAAACACACACGGTTGTTTTCAGTTTCTCCTTCCTTCACCGTTTTTCTCTCGCACCCTCTCTGGTACACCAGCACTCAACACAATTATCTCTCTCACACACAAATGGTTTACAAAACGTGTATATGGCAAGTTACCATCATTACCCTTTTGGAAACCACACGCCGAGAGATCTAGGGCAATTTTTTCCTTAAAAAAAAAAGGACAGGATCAATCCTTACCAACAATATGAATATTCCCTGTCAAAGACGCCTCCAGTATAACCGTTTGAGATCACGTATTTTCAGAAAATCTGCTGAGTTGTCGTTGTACTGGATTTTCTAGCGGGCAGCCAACTGTTGGCCGTTCACTTCTTCACGAGACCGGTCAACACCCCTGTTGACTGTATAAAAATTTGCCCTCCTAGAGTCTCTCAGTAAATCCGGTTTATTTAACCGTCAAACCGGTCAACATCGTTAACCAGTAATGTTGACCGCCAATCCGGTCAACTCTCTGATGACAGTCCATCCGGTCAACAACCTGTTGACTGAAATTTCTTTCCTTTATAAAATAGCACATTCGTGCTCCGCCTAAGTTCTTCGATCACAAGAACTTTTTCACAGGAGTGATCCCCAATAGATCCCATCATGTCCATCGAACTGTACACCATCATTATGCCTCAAGCTGCTTGCTAGTGATAATCATAATTACAGCTCCGATAACTTAGGGAAATGTGTAATTAATTAGTCCCCTAATGTTAATCTCATCACATCAACACCCTCCACATTTGCATAATAGCCCTATTTTCATGTTAATTGAGATTAAAACTTTATAATGTAGATTCTAGATAAATTTGTTTATTTATTTATTGTTAATTATTAACTTTATAATAAAAAATTTAATAATAATAAAACTTACTGACATGTAAGGTTATCTCAAATAATAAATTTATCAATTTAAAAATATATATATAAAAAAATACAACGAGTCACCCCCTATTTTCAGCACAGATTGATTTACCTGAAAAGCACCGAGAAGGGAGAGATCAACGATGGGAGCGTTGTTCGCCTGTAAACCAGCAATGGATTCATAGAGCCCGAGCCCCTGAAACGATTGCCGCACCGTGACAGCCGCCAAAGAATCATTGGTCGCCAGAAAGAGCGGCCAAGTGAGCCTGACGCAGTTGAATCCCATCGACACTATCTTCTTAGATATCACATCTATTGGCTGCTTGCTCAGCCCTTCCGCCACCACCGTTTCAAGATGAGACGCCCAGTTCACGCACGCCAACTTCACTCGCCGCCCGTTTCCATCCACAATCCATCGCCCATCTGTCGACAGCGGCAGAGCCACCGCCGCCGCCCCCTGAAGCTCCGGCGGCAAGGCACCTGCGACGACTCGGCTGACAGAAAAAATGGAGAGGAAGAAGAGGGATGATGCCAATATCCTCTTACCCTCCATGGATATGATTCCTGTGAGTTTAGAAACCAAGAGGGAGATCGTGTGGTTATTACATAGACATTGAAGCCTTCAGAGTTTATCTGCATAGACGCTTAAAGAGCTGCTGATGGTGCCCTGCTTCTTCTCTATGAAATGGGTTGTTGCCTTTTTTGATGATAATCCTTTGAAGGGAATTAAAGAGACGACGATGGAGGTTAAGTTTTCCTGGCATCCAATCAGGATTCGATGATGCTTGTACTCTGAGTGGATTGCCTTCCACACAACGTTTATCCATGGCGGTGAACATACGCCGTCAGATTCGTCGTGCCGGCCACTGGATTGGTTTCCATCGTAGGATAGATCGATGGATGGTGATGTCTTTGGATTGGTTGNGCTAACTTTGAAAAATAAATAAGTCACAGTAACTATAAATATTTTTATAGGATCAAACTTCAAAAATTGCACAAATCTCCTTCCCCTCATCAGCCACCCTCCACCTCACCTGCCGCCATCCCGCCACCACCTTGGGAAGTTTAAAGCTTGTTATTGCCGGCCAGCATAGAAGGCAAAGCGTAGTGCAACGATAAATTTATTATTGCGTGAACAGATAGTTATAGATTTAAATTATAAAAATTATTTTTTAAGATAACTAATTTATTAACAGAAAATACGTATCAAGTTTAAAATCAGTGTCTAATTGTTGCCACAACGTTGAGTTGACAGACTTAGCTTATATAACCTAAATTTTATGCATGGTTAGCTTATAAGGCTAATGTAAGCATGCAACAATGATATGTTGAAAAATAAAAGAAATTGAGTGATTCTAACAAAAAGAAAATCTAGACATACATTGTTGTGTGAGTCCTTTCCTTCTTTTTTATTTCCCATAATGTAAACTCCTAAGTTCTAAATTACAACCACTGGGCCAATACTCAGCTTCTATAACATCTATAGATTATTAAACCAACTGATGGCACAAAAATAACAAATCTAACTATCATTATAGTCTATCTATAGTTTGTTGAGTTTTCTTTCACGTTAATAAAGTTGTGCATTTCCTTGTAAACGTTTCCTAGATGACTTTATTAAAAAGAGACATGTTAGCAATAATATTCTTCGTGCCCAAAAGCTCCTGAACAAATATTACCTTAACCAAATGCCTGCTCGTTGTACCCTTAAAGTCAATTTTATGAAGGCTTTTGACTCTATATTGAATGACATTTTATTATCACCATGATGACCACATGAGATTCCCATCCATTTTCATAAATTGGATCAAGCAATTTATCACCACCCTGTCATTCTATATTTCTATTAATGGTAAAGACGCTGATTTTTCAAGGGTTGTAAGGATTTTTATGGGGGGAACCTATCTCCCCTTATATTTTCATATTTTGTGTGGAAATCCTATATGGCATTATTCTCCACCATACTTGTCACAATCCGAATTTTAAGTTTCATTGGAACTGTAATAAGACTATGAAGGTGGTGCTTACTTTTACAAATATTTTTCTCTCCTTCTCTAACTCTAATCGACTTTCGATGATTATGCTGATGAATTACCTTTATATTTTCTCAGCCCTCTTAGGCCTTCATCCTAATGAATTTAAGAGTGAATTCTTCCTGTGTTTGGATGCTCTTGGTTGTGAGAATGTCCCTAATTTGAAGAAAGGTAGCCTTTCAATGGAGGAAAGATACTACTCCCACACGTCTTCATCCCTTGGCTAACCAATAGTTGTTGACTTGTAACTTTTGTTAGACATTTTATTTATTTTTTATGTATTTTGTGTTAAATTTTTTGATTACACCCTTATGGATAATTCAACAAATGAAAAGTTATCGAAATTCCAAATTGGTAAAGGATTGTTAGCGCTTGCCTCGTGTTGGAGTGGTGAAGAAGTATGGATTCCAGACTTGGTACACTCGCTTCATGCTCGGTGGGTGCTCGAGCACGGAATCCAGAACCAGATGCACTAGATTTGCGCTTGCTGGGCGCTTGGGCGCCGGTATGTGGTATAAAACGCGGCTCGTGTATTTTAAAGTTATTATTCTAAAATCTTTCCCCACAAGGAACGCCACATATAGAGAGAGGAGAGAAGAAGAGAGAAGAGGAAGAAGTTCGGCATCCAATCAAGATCCGATTTGAGTTTCATTATTCACCAATATCGAGTACGTCATTTTAAAGGTGATTTTAGAAACGTATTTTCATTTAATTGCTCTTTTTCTCGTTGTATTTCTCTTATGAATCGTCAGGTGTGTAAAGAGGGGGTTATATTCAACCATTCTTTACTCGATTTGGAATGAAAAGATTTCAAATGGAGTTTTTATAACCGGCACTATTTATGGTAAATTTATTCAAACTTTATCTTATAATTTTTTCTTAATTGAAAATAATTTTTCATGTTAAAAATTATTGTACATTATTTATTTTTTGTACTCACAAATTTGGTGGCTGACGATTAATAGAAGGTTTGGATTTGTTCCACTGCACCGGTCGGGTTTATCTAAGTGTCGAATTTTCAATAAGTGGTATCAGAGAGAGGTTAAAAAACTTATGATTTGATAGCGTCGACATCAAGGAGTTTGCAATTTTACGAGAAGTAATTTAATGGGTAAATAATTTTATCTTTTAATAAGAAAGGGTAATGAATATTTTGACCCTGGAATGAATGGTAAAAGCATTGCAAAGAAAAGAAAATAAGCTGGAGAATATGACGACAAAGGAGTGACAAGATAAAAAGGATTTGATTAATTACACGATTAAATTTTATCTCGCAAGTAATACTCTTCAGGAGGTCATTGGTTTGTTGGATCCAGCGAAGGTATGAGAGAAACTTAAAGGTTGATATAAGCCTAAATCTTTGATAACGAGACTGTATGTGAAGAACCAATTCTATGGCCTATGTCTATTAGAAGGAAAAAATTTTGAGTAGCACTTGGATGAGTTCAATCAGATTTTGACACAAATATTGGCACATGATAAAAAGATCAAAGAGGAAGACAAGGTTTTGGTGTTACTGGCTTCTTTACCAGTCTCATATGATCATATTATCATAACACTACTATTTAAAAAAGACACACTCAATTTGGATGAGATCATCGCTTCCTTACTAATGAATGAATCAAAGCGAAAGAAAAGCGTTGCGGCTCCGGAGGAATCGAGGCTCTTGGTTACTGCTAGCGGTCGGGGGCATGGAAAATCGATGGATTAAAACATCAAATCATCATTTCAAATTTCAGGACATGAAGTGCTTCCATTGCAATAAAATGGACCACATAAAGTGAAATTGCCTCAAAAGGAAGTAGGGGAAAGTAGGTGGAGGCAAACATCAAGAGAGCAAGGATTAGGGTGAAGATGATCGGGCCTTTGTCGCTCTCTGCAAAGACCTTTGGGTTATTAATGTAGGGAAGACACGGAGCTTTCTGAGCTAGGAGACGGATTGGATGATGGACAGTGGTACTTGACACCAAGTGACACTGAGGAAATCCCATTTCACGAGCTATACGTCCGGGAACCACAAGGCATTGAAGATGAATAATGGTAGTTCGTCGAGGGTTGTTGACATTGGGAATATTTACTTGTGGACAAGTAACGATATGAAACTCGTGTTGAAGGGCGTGACATATGCCTCGAACTTGAGGTTGAATGTGATTTTAACAAGGAAGATTGATAAGGAAGGCTTCAGCACGACATTTGGAAAGGATCATTGGAAACTCACTAAATGTGCCTCAATTATGATAAGAGAAAGTAAACAATCAAGTTGATATTCGATGATGGCTGCGGTCGCCAATGATAGAGCCAAAGTGACTAACGGGGGTATTGGTTAAGGTGGCTGGAAGAGGAGAGCAACGAGGAATGCAAGGAGGAATGATTCGACTGCGAAGGAGAAGACGAATAGGAGTGGGACTATTCTAGATTCAGTGGAGTAGAAGAATGTATCATTTAGGCTTTTAGAGACCAACGCCAAGATCCCAATTGAGAAAAATTTGTCGAAAGACAGGTGATGACAGTATTTGGTATAGACAAAGGGTCCCCCCATAAAGTCGTGAGGAAGAATTTGTTGGATTTTTGGGTCACTTTATTGTGGGTAGATCACAAATGGAAAGTCATTGAAGATTCGCACGAGACTCGTGCGAGAATTGGAGTGTTCACACGTAAAGCATGCACAACGAAGGATTAGGAGGCAAGATTAAGTCAGGCGCTTGAATGGCACTCGAGCACCAATTCCATATTTATGAAGGATTATTAGCACTCACCTCATACTCAAGCAGTAAAGAGGCGCGAATTCCAGACTTGGTGCGCTCATTCCACCCTCGATGGGCACTCAAACATGAGATCCCAAACACGGCACGCTAGATCCGCACTTGCTGGGCACTCGAGCACTAGTACGCAGTATAAAATATGGCTCACGCGTTTTAGAGTTATGATTCTGAAACTTTTTCTATAAGGAGCACCGCACATAAAGAGGAGAAAAGAAGAGAGAAGAAAAAGATATTCAACATCAGAGCGAGATCCGATTTGAATTATGTTCTTCATTATGGTCGGGTACGTCGTTGTGGAGACAATTCTAGAAATATATTTTGCCACTTTGCCATTAGATTTGAGCTCACTGTCACAATCTACTACATTTAGAAAGTATGGAATAGAGTTAATTTTAATGACATATCTATTTGTCATAAGATTCAAAATATCGATATGATCTTAATCATTTGAATTGATAATTTCTCTACCATATCTAATCATTTATTCTCTAATGATAAGTCTACCCTGTAATGTTGGATATTGAATTTCTCCACATATATAATTTTTTTTTCCCTTGGGCTTCTTAATTTTGTCAGGTTATAGAGTGGTTTAATTTTATTATTATTATTTTTTTGAATTGTTGCTATGTCATGTTAAGGCGCTTGTTTTGTACATATTTATGTTGTCAATACAATTACTTCTTGTAAAAAAAAAAAAAAAAAAACAAGAAGTATCTTCAGGATCTTTTACATGTTTATCAGTTTAAGACCTTCACAATGTGCAACGTAACTACCAAAATAGTTCCATTTTTCTTGACAAGCGGACTCCATGGGGTTATTTGATTAGTTTAAGACATATAGCCGATATCTTCACCCATAATTTTAGGAAATACGATTAAATTACGCACTTGACATCCAGATTGCTTAACTAACGCACAACGCTCAGCGTGTTGTAAGCTAGAAAACTAGGAATTACCCGGCTGTCAGAGGCGGAACCTTGAAGTTGGAGTTACACTACCGTAAATGGGACTCAAGGAAGAAGTTGCTTCGACTTTAGTCCCATATTCCAGTTGAGGAGGTGCGCTTTGCTGAAAACTGCTTAAGCAGTAAGGTTTTGAACAGTTGCCGATGGAGGCAATGACAGACAGAGGCGGCGGAAGAGGAATCCTCTATGGAGAATGTCCAGTTCGATGTCAATTAATCGCACGAAGGGAAATTTAGAAGAACTGAATCATTACCTCAATATATGAAGCTCTGAAGTTGCTTTCTGCTGGGAAGGCATTTCCGTGAGAGCTGCAAGGGCAAATTCTGTCTGCTTTCCGGATGCGTCGACATTCTTCGACACAATCTCTGTGAAATTCACAAACTAACCTCGAGAATCTACCAAATTTAAACAAAATCAGCAGTTTCCGGAGGGCTTTTGCTTGCTTGTACAGTTGCATCAATTGTTTTCTGCTCTTGTGCGCTGAGCTTCTCTGGCCGTGTATCGATGCTTCTATTAACCTGTTGCAACGCAGATTCACATCAATAACAATGTCCAAGAACAGCGAATTGCTTGGCCATTGAATGATTGGTCCCGTTAACTGCCGATGTCATCGAAGCTTTCTTGCTTGTCCATCAAACCCTAAAACTTCCTTGTTTAGCTAATTAAGCTGATGATGAAATAAACCAGGTGCAGACATGGACAGAAATTTTTATGACGACCCGGTAGAATTTTTTAAAAAATAAAAATATAAAATGGACCTATTTACTTTTAACTTATG
>JAODPA010141469.1:0-15806 GCA_025585075.1 Nepenthes mirabilis | reverse complement strand
GCAATGGGGCTGCAAAAATAAATAAATAAATAAAATACTTTATAGTAAATTATTTTTCGCTAAATAAACAGAGCCTCAGATTTGCTAAATTAAATTATGGGAAAAACAAGAGTGGAAGAGTGGAGGGAACTGAAATTTCAATTGTCTCATGGATTGCTCTGTACAAGGCAAATAATTCCCTCGAGCAGTTCTAATAATCTACACCATCTCTGCTTCAACTTAGCGTTACAACATTCAAATTTTTGCTATCCACCCTCAACAACCACCACCACCCAGCCCCCAAGATTTGTACCGCATGCAGCACAATACATTACAAATCCATCCATTTTGGCCATTTCCTTGCCAAAACATCAACAATTTCGCAATAAATCCCGGGGATCAAAAGACGGGCTACCTCTTTCCCCTATTCAAATCCATCGGCACAACTTTCCGCAGTTTCTGATGGGCATGGTTAGGCTTATCCAATACCCGAGGAGGTGGAGGTATCACGAATGGCTGTTTTGCAAAGTTGCCGTTGCAATGTTTTGTTTCTGGAAACGAGTCCCTCGACGATCTGATCGGTGATGACCTGCTTGATCTGGGAGCAGACCAATAATTTGGCCCTCTTAAGGCGATAACATGACCAAAATCTTCTTTCTTCTCGGTCATGGAAAGCTTAGGCCTCTTTGAGTATGCCACAGGGTCCACGATCCTGACTACGTCTTCGAGCATCGTTCCCGATTTAGGCATCGAAAGACCTTCAGGTTTGTCGCTGGATTTGAACTTCCGAGCTTTCATGGCCTTCTGTGCAGGTTTTTTCGGCCATTTTATCAATCCATTAGGATCGTGCTTCAAGCAACAGTTTGCAATATCACAAAGTGTCTGAGCAGCAGCTAGTAGTCTAGGAGAATTCAGAGCTGCCATCAAATGTGAATCAAAATTAGTGTCACAGCCTCACAGTAGAGAGTGAAGGGCCAACCTAAACTATGATATATTATCACTCCTGAATCCTCTCTAATAATCACAAAAAGTGAAGAGCCTACTAATCTTTTTTTCTTCCTTTTCTTTTCCTTCAGGGGGAGCTGTTGCCCTCCCATTTTAGATTTTTCTAAAACCCCTAACGGTGAATATTTCATCCTTATAAATTGGACAACTAGGATTAAAAAATAGGTCCATTACATTTTAATATCAAAATTTTAGCTGCCTAATTTGACACGGTGAAATACTTACTATGAAAAGTATACAACAACAAAGCCTTACATAATATTAAGTAAGGTTGGCTAAATGGATCTATTTTCATTTATTTAGTACAAATTATTCCAAGAGTGTTTTAAGTGGGGTTGGCTAAATTTAAGTACTTTATTTGCCTACGTTTTAAGTGTTTGAATATAAGTGCAACAGCTGACTCTAACATGATAAAAAAAGGAGAAGACTCTAACAGGGGGGAAGGGGGAGGTCGTACAGGTGTCCTGAACCACTTGTGGGGGCAGGATAACAATTAAAATTGCATGGTAATTTTGGGCGGACAAGGTAGAGATGATGAATTCACATATCATGCAGCTACATCGGTAGTTCTGCTGATCAGTTTTCAAGAATTAAGATATGTTAAAAAAATCAGTGTACTGTTTACTTTCCAGTCCACACTGCTTCCAGATTCTGCAAAAAAGGAAGTTACGGGAGATAAAAGAACCCGAGGATCGACACTGACAAGAAAGAACATCGCAAAGAAGCTGCTTTCTCACCAGGAGGAGACTGGGAAACTGTCGCACATTTTCCAGAAGATGAAGCTTGCTCACATCCAGGCAGGCTGACAAACGTGGAAGCATTTCCCATTTCCGGTAGGCCATACCTTAGCTGTGATGATGGGACAAGGCTATGGTCATATGCTAGTGAGCCCAAGTCATTGAAACAGTCAGTGCCAGCTCCAAAGAAACTGCAACCTTTTCCTATCTTAACCCATCTACCATGGCAGGTGCTTCTACTAGATTTAGCTGCTTCAGAGTTGGATTTGGAGAGACCATTGTAATTATGTGACCAAGGAAAAGGTGGAAAGCCCATTCGATGAGATATTGTCTTGCCAGAACGAGGATCACTACACCTTGAAGATGCTACTGGCTTAGTGGCATCCTGCAGCAAGGACTCCAAATCTTTGGGTGGAGGAAGCAACAGTCGGTCCAAAATATCTCTAGGTTGATATAATGGAAGATCAATAGAAGCAGCAGGAGCGTCAGTCTTGATACAAGATTGCTGAACCTGAGAAAATAAGATACTATTTCATATTTCCAAAGTAGTGAACCAATGGGAAAGTATAAGCCTACAAGTCTAAGATGCATTTGCCCGCTGAATCTCTAGAAGATGTTCACATTTTGGAGTGACTCAACAATCTCATCTAATGAAATATTTAGATGCAAATTGTTTAAGGATGAATGGTATACAGGCAACAGAGAAGTTCTAACACCGCTGATTCATATGTTATAAGGCTGGCCACCTTCCCTTTCTCTTCTGTTTAGGGAGGTAGGAAGAAGACTGATAAGACACTCCACTATCCCTACAGAAGAACTTTTTTCTCTCTTGGAACTGACCTTCACACTCGAAGATAACTCTGGCTCATGATGATTTTCTTCCTCACCATTGATATCATTTGCCACGCATGAACTAGAGGTTGTTGGTAACAAAGGAGCTTTCTTGTTAAGACCAATGTCTACCTCATCAGACTGCTTTCCCTGTACAGAACCTTGAACTCTAAGAATGGAGAAAGCTTTTCTTACTGAATGCATAATATTATCATTCATGTCAGAAGCTATCTTTCCCTTAACTTTCCCGAAAGTAGGAAAGTCATAACTTCCATCAAGGAGCTCATTCAAAGAAATGTCAGCCATAAGTTTTGTGATATCATGTACTTCTGGCTTCAGACCAAACATTCCTGCAATAAAGTCCAGAGTTAATTTACCAATCAAATAAGAAATCCTGACATTTTTTAGTTACAATAATCTGCTGCATGAACAGAAGTGAGACACTGCAGATCATCCAATTCACAAAACCAGAGTACTCAAGTAAGAGATGCAGAAAATGACAAGAAGGTGAAAGCAGTTTCAGACAGCATTTAACTGGCTACTGGATGCAAAAAATGATGCTTATCCAAGCCATAGCTATGGGAAGTTAAAACCATGTCAGTATTAAGTCAATGAACGACGGAGAATATATGCTGATGAAAGACAGGGCGCAATATGTTCTACCGGAAGAAGGTTAACCAACCTAGAGAAAGAAAAATGAAAGAATGCAATAAAATTAACCAATTAAGATGTTCACTTAGATAACTCTGCTCAATACCAACCCCTCATAAGTCAACTGATAGAAAGTGTTTCAGTTTGAACTCTTTGACTATTACCCCCGATTTCCTTCTGCTCTTTTGTAAGCTTTACAAAATCCAAAAGCCTCAATTCCTCTCCATCCATAGCAACCAGCTTGAAACCAATCTTATCCCCAATCCCGAATTTGTAACTATCTGCATTCAACATTATCAAATTCAATGATCGTGAATATAATTCATGTCCAACATTTGTTTAGAATACGACCACTCCCACTTGCTGAGTATTTTTCATCTTCCTAGTGTCCTTAGCGTCGATTTTTTGATCATACAGACTTCATTGCAGTGACTAGTATCGACGATTCCAAACCGTTATCCACCCTATATGTTTTACTCTTTGTTTCTTTCCATGAAAAATTAGACCCCTCGTAAATCTAATTGTTGGAAGGAAGTCTGATCTCTTTAACCGTCATCTCAACCATGCAACTCTGGCAATTCTTGCTACAACAAATCCTTGTCACAAAACACCATCAAAATCAGCAGACCAATCAAAAATTCTTTTTAAGTATTTTTCCATATTTCCAACTTTCTCTTGCCCCTAATATTGCATTTGGATACAAACAAGGAATTCAATTTGCACGGAATCTGCTGTGTGGATTATATATGAGCTTATAGATTTGGATTTCAAAGAAATCAATCGTGAATTTCAGAGGCAAAAAACAACAGACCCCATTTGGCAACAATGGAAGTAATAATTTGTAATCCAATGGAAAGCAATTGCTCATTTCATTGTTAATGCTCTAGTTGGCATCCACAAAGCTAGAGAATTCATATGACATAATCCAAGTAATCTATGGTTTATATAAACACTAGCATCTGAACTAATAAATGTGTTTTATTTGTTGAGAGAAGGCATCAAGTCAGTACAATGTGTAACCTCTAGATTACACTATCTGATGGTTCTGAGATTGAGGTTACATATAATTGGTGCAGTTACATATCATCATGTTAAAGATTGAGAATACAGCTGAAATGTCTGTAAATCCAATGGGATACGGCAGAAAACTCTTCCTCTGTGTCCCTTGCAAAGATTGAAAGCCCTCCCATGGTTAAATATAAGCTGCTTACCAATGTATCACAGTAATTAAACCAACTGTGCACCTGATCATCCATCAAAGCACGGGGGTTGTGGGTGGAGAGGGAAATAAATCACGTGAAGATAGTTAATAAATCAAGCTAGATGGTTAATTCTTGCTTGATTTGTCATGTATATCAGCATATACATTCTAATTTATTTCTTTGGTACAGATTATTTTTTTTTAAGAAAAAAGATAATGGCATTAATTGCCTTTCATTTTCTGTTCAGGATAGTGTTTCTATGGGAGCACTAAAACCAAAGGTCAGGTTTAATGACAACTAGAGGAGTATGCAACAGGTGCATGCATGTTTGAGCATATCGATATGATGTTCTGAGGACCAATAAGCTCAACCAGCATCTCTATGATAAATAAATCTCACATCTTAAGATTAACTTTTTTCCAGTTGGGTAGTCTTAGGATGACTTTCCAATATAAATAATTCTTACAGCAAAAATAAATGTGTGCTTAGTGCTCACCCATCAACTATGGCACCAAAATCAAAACTCCCCTTAATTGTAGTGCTCCAAGTGTTTGGTGCCACAATTTCCTATCATATTAGATGAGAAAGGAATCTGTGTTTTACCTAAATTGACTGTTAAATTTGAAAAAAAAAAAAGAGCATCTTTGAATGGAAATGATGCAAATTATTTGTAACTTTGTAATAGTGACATAATTTTGAACTATAAAGACTAAGAAGGACACCAGGTATACCCGGTAATCTTCACCTGTCCAGACCCACTGCTTGCCCAAAATTAGGTAGGCCTAACCCTGTTAACTAAGAATTAGTTATAGTGGTTGGGAACTGATAAACATAGAAAAGTTTAGCCAGAACTGATGATACCAAAAATGCATTTCTTCTAAAAACTGAATAATAATACAACTACAACTGAACATTACTTCACCTTTTCAAATTGAATGTCTTAGTTCTTTTTTAACTAAAGATATGCCATAACAACTTGACATTTTCTCACAAGAATTGCAATCAAATATGTTATATTTAATAATGTAAATTTTACTTGAAGCTATCCATTTTACAATTTCCCATCCACTCAACAATTTCCCACTTGGATAGCATTCATGCCAATTTCCTTGAAGCTAATAATAAACACAACGATATTATAGAATATAATGAAAACAACAAAACCAAAAAAAAAAAAAAAAACCAAAATAAATGGCAATCCAATACACAAGGCTCTACCCTGTGGGGGTCTAAGGAGAGTCAAATGTATGCAACTTACCCATATGTACTAATAGGGAAGTTCTTTGTGGTTTGAAACTTAAACATTTATATCACATCACAATTGAGCAACCCCACCGTTATGTCAAGGATTATCCTCTTATGCTAACAATAAGCCAAAGAAAAATGAAATATTACAATGTCGTACCAAAAGGATTGTTCCCTCCAGGAGCAGGGTTGAAGCTCGCAAAACCAGCTTTAAGAGAAAAGGAATCACATTTAGCCTTTGAAGTGACTTTAGCATTCCTTCTATCTCCTCGCTTGCTGTTTAAGTTATTCTTCGTTTTTGCTGTTCGAGATGTTTCAGGAACACAATGACGATATCAACAGAGTATAATGAATTAATCAATCATTAACAAAATAGATGGTATTGTATAACATGCATGAAATTCATAGCTTATTAAGAATATTGCATAACACTACCCAGCAAAATGGTAGACCTGCCGCTACACATTCACTTTGGCAAGGAACCTAGCTAGCAGGGTGAGGCCATATAAGTCCCTTGCAGAAGCTATAGGTTATTAGCCAGTTACAACATACAGCTGATGGCTCTCCACTTTTGGAGGCACAAGTCCCTTAGCATGATGAGTACTAATTGATGAGTAAGAATAAGAAAATAAAGAAGAGCTCTAGTGGATCCTAAAATTTGTTGAAGTAAAAGCTAAACATGTAGAACTCACCATAGCTGGAGAAAAAACTACTCTTCAGAGGGCAATGGGGATCTAAACTGTACATATAGGCAGACTTTTTGAATACTAAGATCCAAATCCAGAGGGAAACAGCCCACACCAAATCATTGTTCCTTTTAGGCATCTCTTAAAGGACGACCGGTTCCTTTCTTTCCATTTTCATCACTGTTCAAAAACAACTCAATTTGATGTTTTCTTCTGCCGCTTCTTGCTAATCGTCAAACAAAATTGCACGCTCTACTACTAGGCACCATGGAGGATTCCAAAATGTGTGATTTTAGGATTTTTCCCAAGATTGCATAAATGGCATATCAATTAAAAGAAATTCTCTTTTGGCAAAAGCAAAGAAAAAGGTATATTTCAGCTTCTTCCTCAGCCTCAAACTACAGATTCTTGTAAAAGACCTTTCGTTGGCTTCATAGTCAGTGAAAAATAGTCAGCAGCTTGTCTGAGTGTAAAAACACTGAGAACAAAAGAGGGTGGATTATTTAGAAAAGCAAGCAAACACATTAGAAGAAAAACACAGTGTTCCAATCAGCAAGAATATAAGTAGCTCCACCACCATATGCAACAGAATAATGGGCTTAGATTAACTCTATCACCATAAGGATCATGGCAATAAACGACAGGTTTAGACACTTGTTGATTTTTCCTTTTTTTTTTAGTTTTTTTTTTCTTTTTGGGAGGAGGGAGGTTCTCCAGGGTTCCAATTACTCCAGCTCTGTAAGCAAGCACCAGTTCACTTAAAAAGAATTTAGATAGCACATTGATTCCAAGGATAGGTGACGCCATAGACTGTGAATGGCTACCATGATATCATTATGCTGAAAAGGAGAGAGGGGATGAATCAGAATGCTCAGAATCCTTGGCACGTGGCCATAAGGTGCCAAGCTTATCTGTAAGTTTCTCTGAAAGGAGTGCCTACGGGATTTTGGTTTGTCAACATTGTACTTGAAAATAAGGTAACTATTGCAACTTGGAAATCCCAGGTTCACATATCACAAAATGGAACTTAAAGCAACATGGCTTGAAAGTATCCACGTGTGAAAAATGGCTACACAAAGGCACTTTTCAGTTTGCTTCTTCAGACCTTAGCGGAGCACCCTAGATAATGGTTTATTCTCACTTCTATCTGTAGGCTATTTAAATCAAGTTCAATTGACAAAATAAAGAGACAACAGTTTTCATATAACTATCTTTATAGGTAGTACAACTCAAAAGAAGGCTAAAATTAATCTCGTCCACCAATCCCTCGCATTCATGGCAACTAGTTTTAAACTCACTTTCTTTTAGCCTTTGATCAATGTTAAAACCCTAACAAATAAATTCGAAGTTCTGAACAGATTAAACAAGATTCAATATGGATTGATTGTGACTTGCAAAACCGTCATTTGTATGCTAAGTGTTTGTGTGCACGCATGGGAGTACACAAAGGGTAGTCGAAGGGAGAAGCAATGGATTTCAAATAACTTTTAAAAGTTACAAGATCAATATCCATTTTCTTGCAGATGCATCCATCAACTCTACTGTTTGCACAAAAAAAATTGTTCAAGCACCAATGGATCACTTACAACGAGGAGAAAAGAGAACGTAGATTGTCAAGTATACAGCAACTTATTAATTGTCAATGCAGAATCTATATTTTAAATTGCCAAGAAATGAATGTCAAAAGGCATGTATTTGGCAACAAGTAGTTGCACCTTCACTTCAATCTGTATACCTGGTCGAAAACCTGGAAAAAGATGAAGTCTCTTCTTTCCTGGGTAAGAATGTTTTACCTGCATTGGAGCATTTTACAACAAGTGATCCAAATTTATCAGATCCAACCTCTGTATCATCAACTTCAGCTTGGGGCATCAGATTTTCTAGCTGTGGCATTCGCGGTCTCTTAAAACAGCCATTACCACTTCTTGGCGTCTTTCCAGTCTTCTGCTGTAACTGTTTTTCTTCAATCAACAAGACAGGACTACTCATCCCCCCATGATTTAGTTCTGGAGGCATGCCATCCTTCAGTAGTCTAAACTGCGTACTATTCCTACATGATTCTGCATCCATCTTCTTCACACAGGAAGGTGAGTCTGAAACATTGACAGGACCTGGCAGATCTGTCAAAATCATATCCAGCAGAAACAATGTGGTTCACTAGAATATTAACAACTGACAGAATACACACAAAATTCTGAGCTTTATTTTTCTAGCATCATATCCAAGAAATCAAAGTTTTATACATCTCACTTAATTGGTACAGCTGGGATACATCCAATTTCGTGAGATTTATATATCAAATTCAATAAACATCAAAACCTACCTAAAAAGAATGACCCACTGCACAAGACACCTACATTGTGAGGTTTGGAGAGAATCTAATGTAAGCAACCTTATCCATTTATTGTAAAGTAGCTGTTCTTATGACTTGAATCCATTACCTCCATGACACAATGGAGCAAAGCTCACCCTCTTCTGTGGATGAAGGTATCTCTAAAGCACAAGATTTGGTCCCATTTTGTGAACATTACAATCCTGTACAGCTCCTTGTACATGATTAACATTTAGAAGATCCAGACGAATATCTACTAGTGTTCAACATCATAACTTTTATGTTTTGAAAAAGGTTACAGTAATGATGATTATTGTTATATATATCACTGATTATGGATTGCAACGATGTCCATCTCCAAGGATTTCATCAACGTTTTCTCCTGTTTCTCCTTCACAGATAAGAAACACATAATGACTACAAGAACATGAAAAAATATATATACGACTATCACCTCTGTAGAACCAAATCCAAGCATAAAAAAACAGCCACATATGAACAGATACCTACTCTTTCCCAACAATGCTTTACAAAATTAAGTTATGAAAGTACTCAAGGGGATGTTACCGTTCAAATTGCATATGAAACTCTTTGGATCTGCATTTCTAAACCTGATTGGCACTGAACTATTTGGGGAAAGAGACTTGTTCCAAGGCATGTCTTTATACTATGGCTTGATGCCAAAAACTAATTGAGAACTGAAGATAGGTTGCTGTGAGAGGGAATAGGGAAAGGAGATGATACATTATGCAGAACAGCATCAGAACCAAGAAGCCATCTATTTTTTGATGATTACTCAAAATAAGTCGTGAATGAAGTTCTACACAAGCTGAAACTAAAAAGGACACCAGCAGCCTAGGAATCTTGGCACAGTTGGTTTATGACCACAGACAGTGGTCTGAAAAAGAACAGCAGCAACATGTAGTCTTAATCTACCATGTTTGGCAGGAGAGAAACAGGAGTCATTCAAAAGGACAAATAGCCTAAAATCTTAGCTAGAATGTTAATGGATGAGATCAGCCGTAAACACCACCCCCTTTAGGTGGCCATCTGCTTTAGTTGTATATCCCAGACTAGGATTGGCCCATTTTGAAGAGACAGCAGTAAAGATTTGTCTTTATATTAAAAAAATGACTATGAAACAAAAGCAAATTGACGATAAGAGATCCATCATGCCTCTTAAAGCATTGAAACTACAGGATTTGATCAACTTTCTATTAAGCAGCCAGCAACTGCCCTGAAAAAAATAGCATACTGACATGAGACCTGGTGGGAAATCCTATATTTGCAGTCTAGAAACCAAGATGAAAGAAGAGAAAGAAAAAGCATAGCATTGCCATTTTTCAATGGATCAAAATTGCAGGCTTTTAGATGTAATCCAGCCAAGAGGCGATATCATACACAAGAAAGTATAAATGTGGCTGATATCACACAAATCTGGCAAACAAATGTAGCAATACATGTTCAAAGGGGTTGAAAGATAATAACAAATGCCAGTTGATGTGTCGACTGTCAAATAACAGTCACAATTAGAACCATGACTCTAAGCTTCAACATTTTGAACAAACACATTAAACTGGGAAAAGTAGAGATCTACAGCCAAAAACTATAATTTAGCCATTCATGCTCATGGATTCAGACAAACCAATTAAACACAAAATTTTGCAATTTTTTTGACACAGATAACCTAGATGGCTTGACCCAATCAAGCAAGAAAATGATCTACTAAAGTACACGTGAAGAAACACAGTCAATTTTCAGAAAAAAAGGACATTTTTTGAATAAAAATTAAACATTAGGTACAAGACCCTCAAATTCGTTTATTCACATTGATCAGTGAGAACCTGGCAAATTACATGATGATCAAATGTAATTCCTCCCATAATAGGCATGTGATTTTACCATTAAGTATATTAACCCAATATAATTAAAGGATAAGCCATCATACATCACAAATGAAGTGCTGCTGACTACCAAGCATGATCAAGATCATCAAAACTGTTTTTGCCATGGCTGCATTTGTCTTCCACAGGAAAGAACTTAATTCCATTCAGGGATGACTTCCATTTACTAAACAAGATTAGAGAACTGAAACCTAAAAAACCAATGAATGTAAAGCTATATTATTATAGAACTTACATTCAGATCTTAAAAAAAAAAAGAAAAGAAAATAAGTGGTGTGATCTAGACTAACATTCAAAAGGCTGTTACAACTAATTGTGACCAGGTAGCACGTTGCTAAGATTTCCAAATGCCAGTACATCAAGAAATAAGACACAAAACAGGATAACTTCCACATTTTGCTTGCCAATAGAAGTCTCAATATGCCCCTTCATGAGCATCAACTACAGACCACAGCATACATGTCTAGCTGAGATTACATTCAATTGAGTACTTCACAATTTTAAAATTTGTAAATATATGCAATTCATTTCTATGCAAACAATGAGACATCTTTACCTTCGCCTGAAGTCAAACAATATAAGGGTGTGATCAAGTAGATTCGAGTTACGTTTTCTGCATTCAAGCCTCACACAACAATAAGTGAGCTCAAGCTCATATGAGCTTCAAAATGTTGTGCTCAAACTCAAACTCATATCAGTTTGCTTTTGAACATGTTCAGCCTCAACTGGAAAGTATGATTAATCAGGATTCTAATAGAATAAACAAGCTTTCGTGGACTATGAACACAATCAAACAAATTCACTATCAAGACAAGTCATATGGGCCAATAGACGCCCACCGGAAGCAGGGCACAGCAAAGAAATGGAGGGGCGGCTCATATTCCTTTGAAACTGATGTGAACTATTAGAGCAGGCTTGCAAGCCTACAAACTGAACCCTCACAAGCTTGAACTGCCAAATGAAACTATTCGGGTGGCATATTCTGTATATGAACTCAGATCAAGTTGAGTTGACTGAGCTTCAGATTGAGGCAAGCTGGAGTAGCTCACAAGATTTCTTGCGTTGCTTATACCCTCAAAGAAGGCAGCTTGCAATCCATTTCAAGCTCGACTAGTGCTAGATTCACTAACATTCACCCAATAACTACTGATTAAACAACAAAAGTTACTAATATTAATGATCTGCCATTGAGATCATAAAAAATGTTCTTAGCGTGTAGTACCTGACCAAAAGAAAAGCCTCTCCAATTAAAAGAACGACAAGACGTCCACAATTAACAGCTCATATCAAATGGTGACCATCTCTAATGAAATCTCGAATTTCGATCTATTTTTAGAGTAATATAAAGTCAACA
Organism: Nepenthes mirabilis; assembly: GCA_025585075.1. Lineage (NCBI taxonomy): Eukaryota > Viridiplantae > Streptophyta > Magnoliopsida > Caryophyllales > Nepenthaceae > Nepenthes > Nepenthes mirabilis. Next base: position 3,880 of record JAODPA010141469.1, on the reverse strand, counting down.
ACTACCACGACTGGTCATGACTGAAAATCGATGGACATGTCACAAAGAAAAAGTAAAAGAGAAGATCGTGAAATTCACCTCTGTGAGCGAATAACGAGCTCCATTTCTCCATTTTATCGCTGACAGAGACCGAAACGCCGTCCGATTCGCAAGTTTTGGCATCACTAACCGTAACCCTATCTCCACCGAAACCCTCCGACTCCATCAATTTCGGCACCGCAACAGCCGCAGCCGCTGGGATGGCTAACTCCACCGCGTCCATCGCCACCGCATACCAATCCCATGCAACAACAAAAACTACACTGACATACTAGAGAGAGTGAGAAAGAGAAGAAATTATCAGATCAACTAAACCACCACAGCCTCTGTGAAGCAATGGACACAAAATGAAATTTGAAGGCCATATCTGTGGATTTGAAGTGGAAAATCATGGGATAAAGAGAAAATCAAGGAAGAGGGAGACGGGAGATGAGGTTGCGGCGAGGGAAGTCCAAAATGGACGGATCTAGGGCACGAAAAGGAAACCGATAAACAGAAGTATTTATAGTTTTCGGGAAAAGTTTTGATTGTTTTTGGATTTTTGTAGTCGGAGGGAATATCCCGGCGACGGCATCATCTTTGTTGCGCAAACGTGGCAGATGAACATAGATGACTATAGTGGGTTTCAGTATGGGTATATTGGGTAATTCGTCCTTAAGTGAAAGGAGAGTGTGACTCGTGTGGCGAGTTTGAGTTTTTTGTCAGCGGAATGACGGATTAGATGCGTTTGAGTTACAATTATGCCCTCCTACTTGCAGTTGACAAGAACCCGTACTATATTAAATAAAAAGTAACATAATTTTACTATTATTCTATATTTTTAAAATTTATTTTAAAAATTATTTTAGTTTATTGATATTATTTTATACGGTAATATTACTTTAAAAGTTATTATAAATAATGTGTTCTGAATCTAAATTTTGAATAAGTTCAAGTCAAATCGATCGTTGAATCGACTCCGTTCATCAAGTGTAGATCCTGCACACCATTACGACAAATAAGAGGTAAGGTGCCGGCAGAATATTTTCCTACCGAAAATATTTTAACACTCGAATCAATAAATAGCTTTCAAAGAATTAGAAGGTTGGGGCAAAAAGAAAAAATAACAAAAAATGCAGAGAGTGTTTGTGGTTGGGGTTTTGTCTCGTTGTGAGAGGCGTTTTGAGGCTCGAAAGGAGCACTGGTTTCTAGCACTGTATTCGCAATGAATGTAGTGACAGAGAGGGTTTTTCATCGAAAGCAATGATGGGTCCAAAGGGTCAGGCCCCGCAGTAGGCTCACAATCCAACATAATTTTTTTAAAGTAAAAGTCTCACATTACTTTTGGAGGAACAAAGTATCTGCAAATCCCATTATAAAAGTAAGCACTCTCAAACTTTAAAAGATAAGCTCGAAGAAGCTCCAAAATGCTCCAGATGGCTTGGAAAAGGGCATAATCGTTGCTAGCCAATCTCCAACGAGAGCAGAATGGCAGCCTCGAAGAATGGCGCAGCCATTGCTAGCCAATCTCCAACGAGAGCGGGATGGCGGGCAGGAGGCTGCCAGCTCTCTTCCCACCATAAGGCCTTTAGCCCTCTGCCCGTCCGAAGGCCCTCTGCCCTCCACCACTAAGAAACCCTCAGCCCTTTGCCACCAGGGGGCTCTCAGTCCTCCTTCCTTTCGGAGGCCTTCAGCTCTCCGTTCTGGAGCCATGATCTCTCCATCCTGGAGTTCAAAGCTCGCTGTCCAAAAGTCAATTCTCCGCTCAGGTAAGTAGAATGTTGACTTACCAGTACAGCTTAGTCTTTCTTCTCTAAGTCACCCTCTGCGGGCACACCTCTAAATCGCCTCCTACCTAACGCAACATTGGCGTCGTTTATGAAAAACGTGACAAAAAGTCTAGCATCCCCCTCAACACTCAATCTCTTACACAAAAACACGGTCAATACCCGTGCTCCAATCAGCACGTCGGCTGAAGATATCACCTCCCATGGTGACGATCCCTCATCGGGTAGCCATACTAATAGGTGATTGATGCCAAATGTATGAGTGCTTGGTGCTCAGTAGAGCACCTTCTTTCCTGACTATCTGTACCCGCCAGAAGATGTAACATTAGGGGCTTCACCGATTAGCTTTCAAGCTATCCAAGAAAGTAAGTATCCTCAAAGGATCAATCGGCCTGACGACCTCAAGATTCAAACAGCCCCCCAGTATCTATCTCATGAACCTGACGACCTCGGTATTCGGGAGGATCCGAGCGATGGGGCCCACTCCTGGAGAAATGATCGATTCAGTTTCAAGGAGCAAGGCCAAAGGGGCCAGGTCGGGTAGTAAAGCTTTCCTCAAAACTTAAGCTTCGCTTCCATCCTTCGCTCTTCAACTAAATAGAGTGTCTCGGGGCCCTACAGAACGCGAAAGCTCTTTGGCACTCCATCTCTCATTCGGTCAGCTTGTACAGGTTTTCGAACTAAGAAGCTCTCCGGTGTTCTAGTCAAACTGAGGAAAATTCCGGCGTTCCAATCGAATTGAGGAGCGTTCCGGCTCTCCAACCAGTCACCTTCATTACCAGATCTCTCTAGCCTAGTGGAACTTATCACCAGATCTTCTCTAGCCTACCGGAACTCATCGTCGCCAGACCTCTTTGGCCTATCGGAACTCTTCACCACCAGATCTTCTCTAGTCTATTGGAGCTCTCCCCGCCAGACCTTCTCTGGCCTACCGGATCTATCATCGCCAGATCTCTCTGACCAGCTGTAGCTTATCGCTAGATCTTCTCTGGCCTATTGTAACTCTTCACCACCAGATCTTCTCTGGCCTGCCAGAACTCTCGTCGGCAGATCTCTCTGGCCTACCAGATCTCATCGTCAGATCTTCTCTGGTATGTCAGTGCTCTCATCACCAGATCTTCTCTGGTCTACTAGAGCTCTCGCCTCCAGACCTTCTCTGGTTTTTCTGAGCTCTCGGCGTCAGATCTTCTCTGACCTGCGGGAGCTCCTCGTTGCCAGACCTCTTTGCCCTGTCGGAACTCATTGACAAATCTTCTCTGGCCTACCGTAACTCTTCGCTGCCAAATCTTCCTTGGCCAGCCAGAACTCTTGCCGCCAGATCTTCTCCAGCCTGATCTTCATCATGTAGCATCGCTCCAGTCAATAGGCCAATCCTGCTGCAACTGGTTGCACAGCAGCAACACCCTATAAACGTTATGGCAAAACTTGTAATGGGAGCTCGGCATGCTCGACCCACCACCCATTGCATCGCAGAAAACATCATCCTGCCAAGCGTTGCACTGGTCCGGGTCACCTAAGATAGTATCAGTTGACAACGGGACCCAAACCACTAGCCAACAGGCTACCTAGTGCAGCAGCAGCACGCTTCCTAACCAATTCATGGCAAAGGGCCAAATCCCATAGAACATAGGAGCTATAGGCTGAGACGCCTGCCAAAGTGCCCCAAAGACCCTCCGAAATGGTGCACGCTAACCATACACTCGATACGATTAGTCGATTACAAAAAGCATCACTCATGCGTCGACGACGATTTTACACTGAATTCAAGTAAGTCTTGCATACACTATACTGCTTACTTGAATCATATTTTCGTTAATAGGACAGTAATATTATCTGCTCATACGAGTAATTATATAACACTATATAAAATCATGTGACCTATACTGCCCTTAAGTCGGGTGGGTTTTCATCCACTTGTAATTAAACTCTGGTCATTCAAGCGGCTAATGAACGGTCGAATTAAACCCTGATCATCCAGGCGGCCCATGAGTGATCGAATTAAACCCTAATCATCCATGTGGCTCATGTGTAATACCCCGATATTTCGACTCGGATATTAAATTAATTTAATAAAT
>JAODPA010141458.1:0-43130 GCA_025585075.1 Nepenthes mirabilis | reverse complement strand
TATATATTTATTTATTTTCCAAATTGCTTAGGGTTGAGTTATTTTTGGGTGAGGTTGGTTCAACTTCCGGTGAACAAGTTCCATCAATGATTTTTTTTTTTTAATTTATTTTTGGGCAAACATTAAGTAGGTATATAAATATTGAGGTTGGATTGATGGAAATGTTTTCTTACCATGTCACATTTTTGAGATGAGGATAGATAAATAGCGAGAAGAAGAGCATAGGGTACGGGAAGGCATATTGGATCCATAGGAATCATGACTTTTTCCAACCTTGTACATAAATCAGCATAACACGTCAAAATCTACCCACCAAACTTCACCAGGTGTACTGCTACAAGCACTTTGCCGGTGCACCTAGTTGCTGGCCCCCACGAACATCACTCATTAAATGAGAAGAAATAGCATCTAGAGAGAGAGAGAGAGATCATGGTAAGCTCAGACACGGCCAACCGAGTGCAGGGTAATTATTTATGCTCTAACAACGTGTTTGGTATAGTAAAAATTATAATTCTATTTAGATTGCTTTTAATAAAATAATAATTATACAGCTTTGTTAGCATGTAGGTTAAGAATTATTATTCTAAAGGAATAGCAATTTATAGTTTATAAGTGATGTATAGCTTGAATTTGGATGTGTTGCGTTCTGGGTCTCGAGTTGTCGTACGAATTAGGGAGCCTTCGGATTTTTGGTCCAGATTGAATCTTGAGTCGATCCAGTCTCGGTCGTTGTGAACTTGAAACCTGTACAATATAAATCACAAATAAGAGGTCAGAGGTCTGACAAGATCTCTCCCAACGAAGATACTCCGATACCCAAATCAGTAGCTTCTCACAATAAACGGAAAGTGGCGCACGCTTAGAGGTGCGTAAAGATATGCTGTGAATGTGTTGGGAGTGCGTGAATGCAAGGGTGAGGGATTGATGAGCGTTTAGTAGGAGGCCTGACTTCCTGTATGCACTGCAGAGGATGGCTTACTCTCTCTTGAAGTTTGAGTAAGGTTGCAAAGGTAGGATATAGGCACTGATTTGAGAGTTTGAACTTTGGGGTGAGCATTTTGTTGCACAATATTAAGCGGGGTGCCCGGGATCCGATCTCGTCTCTTGTACAAGGAGAGGAAATTTATAAGATTTTTGGTTTGGGGCTTTGGGCACGAGAATCGTTCCCACAGGGATTCGTTGGCCGTTGTCCAGTGGTGATCGCCGAGATGTTAGTTGTTGCCTTATGGTGATGGGGAGACTGTCGTATTTCGCAGGCCACGCTTAGTTTGACTTTCGCGCTAGGATTGGCTGGAGAACTGTGGACAGCGGCGTGAGTCGCGGCTGGCAACATTGACCTTCTGCTCATTGGCTTGTTTCCTCTATTTTGTACCTATTGCCCTGTAGCTACATTAATGAGCTACAGGTAGCGTCAATTGGCTGTGAGCATTGGGCTGCCACGTAGGCTGATTTAGGTATTGGGCCGAGTTGGCCGCTGGGGCTGCTGCTTTTCGGATCAGGCCTCGCAATTTCTTGGTCCCTGCTGGCACTGGACCCGACACTAACCCCCCATGCCTGGGCCGACTTGCAATCATGGCTTGGCATGTTCACTTCGAGTCCAGTTGGTCACTGCACTATCTTCCTCGAGATGCGTCAGGTTTTGTCGTCTTCTTGCATTGCGTTTTTCCCAGGCAGTAATGTAGGCTTTTCAGGCGCCGTAGGAATTTAGCACTTTGAAGGGTTAGATTCGCATGCCTGAGGTTGCGTGGGCATCAAGGATTTTTCTTCTTCATGAATGACGACTATTGGGGAGCGTGTCCCATTAAGTGTGAACAGGGTTCCAACTCGTCCATAAATATGGGGGCTCTTCGACCGGTGTGGCTCATCCATTGGTTAATTTTGGAGGAGCAATGCAAGGGTCTTGGCTCATCTCGTTTTTGGTGAGAGTCCGCGAAGGAGTCGGATGGACTAGCTGGAGATCCGGTGCTCTTGACGAAGACTGTCCTTGCACCCCTACCGTGGGCAGTTCCTCATGCTAATAAGGGTGACTCGGCCACTCTACCATCGTTGTATGCCTCCCTCTAGGCCGTGGTGATCTTTTGTGTGGTGGAGGATCGCGGTGGAGCTATCACGGGGCACCTTGCCTCCGGTGTAGCGCATCGCTTGCGGTCTCCACTCCACTTGGATCATCATATGTGCCTTCTAGAGGGGAGGCGAAGGACGGAGTCTCCGTAGGGGAGTGCAGGCTCTCTGAGTCTCAACCGAAGACTCTTGCTACGGGTGTTGGTTTTCCCTCTACGGTTAGCATTGGGCTAGCCCGCAGGAGCTGGCCAACACTGACTGCTCCAGGGCTTGGACGAGATGATGGAGTTTCGATGGTGGAGCCGTGGGGATCCCATGTGGATCATGTTCCCCCAACTGTGCTCCAAGCATCCGAGGCGGTCGCTTCGGGGCTTATGCCCTGTGCCGTACCTTCTTCATTGTACTTTTGCCATTGTGAGTTGTGTACTTGTAAAGAAACTTTGATTAATAAAAGTTGTAGTTATTGCCTTTAGTCCTTTCACTTGTCGCATGAATCTTCTCCCTTTTTGTCATATGGCACCTTACATTCCCTGGGTAGCAGGGCTTCTTTTTCATCACACACGTTGAATTGCACGTTTGAGCGTCCCCAGTAGCCTGCGGTCTACTCTCGTAGGCGCCTTCCCTTGAGTCGCTGTGCTGACTATCGACGGGAGGCTGCGGTATAGAGAGATTGCTGACGTGGGTTGCTTAGGGAGGTCAAAGGCTACTGTCAAACGTCACATCCGCCGGATGGACTGACACATTGATTGTGTGGAAGATTTTGGAGCGTCAAGTCATAATGACTTCTTTGGAAAGGCACGATACTTCTAGGGTCTACCACATGGAAGGGGCTTGTTGGCTCTCTCCCAGCACACTTCGTCTTCTGGACGACGCCGTTCCATTAAAGGGTTTTGGCTATTTAAACGCAAGAGTTCCCTCCAAGGCCGTGTGCCCCATTGCTTCTTCAACGGTGTGAAGCTTTGCGCTGCTTTTGGGTTTTCTTGTCTTTCTCTTTCCATGTTACGGTTTCAATGGAAAAGTCATCCTCATCATCAGGATTTGAATCTTCTTCCGGAGAGCCTGTGAGTGGCACTCATACCATAGGGATCCCTGGCGCAACTGTGGCTGGTGCTGCAGCAGTGGAGGGAAGTCATTCAGAGGCCACTATTGTGCGCCCGATGCAATTTTTGAGGGCACCTTCAGGCTTTGAGAGGGAGGAGGCGTCGCTTCTTCACGACATAGTAGGTCTAGGAGGGCGGATCCCTCACTCCATTGAGTCGCTAGGGCCGTTGAAGACTTTAAAGCCAGGGTGCAGGTTGCAGTCGGAGAGATTGATCAGACAAGGGCTCGTGTGGGATGAATCAAAAGCAAGGGCGTCTAGACTCGCTGGCGCCAACATGCAGGCTCGAGACCGCATACGGGCTCTTTAAGAGGAGCTTAAGCGACTTCGGGTGTGGTTCGGAGAGGAGTGCACGCGGATGGGGGCTGAGCTGAGGTCGAGGTTTTCGCCGAAGGACGTTGGTGCTGCATTGGAAAGGAACTTCAAGAACAGCATTCGTCTCAGCCGAGACTAGTCTTGTTGGAAGACTCGAACTTCCACATCGGCATCCTCGACTCTCAAAACTCAGGCACTCTAACGCACGTGGACCTGACGGAGTACACAACCCCAGATCCTTCCGAGCCTAGAGGGGGCCGTTAGTTGTACTTTACCGCCGCAAGCTTTTGTAAAAAAAGAGTTGTTAATGAATTAGATAATAAAACTTTACACTTAGCTGTGCCGTTTATTTCTTGTTGCTTGCTATGCTCGGATGGTCCATTGTTTCTCGTGTGCATTTACCTCGGCAATCTTTCTGCCGCTGTCCCTGGCCGTTAGGATTCCCCTATTAAATGCAGGCGTGACAGTCGGGATTTTGGCAGGCGGTTGAAGTGACGTTGATCTGTAGTCTGGCAGGGGCCATGATTGGCTACTGCTTGAGACTGGTGACACTCCTGCTGAGCGGGCATGTGGCCTGGTCATTAAGTAGAGGCATCGTTTAAGCTTTCCCGCACGCTGGCACCTCGTGGCCTATTTAAGCTATGCTTTAGTGAAACCCCTCTTTATGCTTTTTTGCGTTGAAAGCTATCGGCTTATTCCAAAGAGAGAGATGGCAAAGAAGAAAGGATCCCCTTCTTCTCCTCAAGTTTCTCGCGTTGTTTGCTTTGGGGTTGACAACATTGGGTCTGTTCTGACAGCAAGTACCATTGATGCTCTAATGGTGGACTATGGGATCCCTCGCGACTGGGCCTACCGTGCCCTTGGTTCCTCAGGTAGAGCCAATGTGACGGACTGGACACATTCCACCTCATGCGGCCGCCCGTAGACCCAAACCGATCATACACTCTGGTTAAAAAGGGTAGATTTAAAAATTTTTCTTTTCTTTTTGTATACATTATATCGTATGCACAGGATCGCGTAAGGCCGAACTCCTTAAGTTGGCCTCCAAAGTTTTAGGTTCTTACTTGTCCGGCCAAGACAAGGTCGTTCGGACATGAAGGTCCTAAAACAAACTGAGATGCCACTAGGAATTATAAATTACTCAAATCATAATAGCGTACAGAAGCATACTAATATTCATTAACTTTTAGTAACGAAAGTATTTTACAAATCTTTCCCAAAACATTAAAAGAGAGTACATCAAGTCTGTTCTTGCCATGATACATAATTCTGGTCAGCTACCCGTCCTAGCTCATCGCCTTACTCTCATTTCTCATCCTCCGTAAGCTTCTCCTCATCTGAAAATAGCATAGAATGAGCTACAAGGCCCAACAAGGTACCCACATACAGAAAACATTAACATACATATCATCGGGTCAAAATAGAGGTTCATAACATAGCATACGAAAATCATCATATCATTTCTTCTTAAGTTAAAAAATCCGTGTTCTTATTCTTATTATCTTGTCTTCAGAAAAACTCGTAAAACCGTTCGAAATTCTTATCATCTTTAGGGACCGAATGGGAGCGGATAACATCGAGGAAGGGTTGTGAGCTACCCCACAACCTAGAGCCGTATCCTCTCATTATGCTCCTCGAGGCGGGAGGTAATGCCTTTTACTCGGTATACGGGGCCGTAGTCCGAAAGCCTTATGCCACCAGAAATTCCCCCGTGGCCTAGGGTTAGTCCTCGAGTGTTACTCCAATATCCTTCATTCATTTTTAACAGCAAGTTTAATGAAAATTCGGTTCTTAGTTCATATCTTTTAATGGCCATCCATCATAGTTTAAAAGTCGGAAGTCGTAGAGTTTCACTTGCTGTCCGAATTACATACATTTTTTCTTATTTTTGTAGCTTTTGTTCTTAACTTTAAACAATTGAAGTCCGTAAAATCTTTCCTTTAACATATTAAAACCGAAGGTCTTTTATCAAAATATCAGAGGTCTTACCTATCATAGCCAGAGATCTTTTCTCAAAAGCCGAGGTTATTTTTATCAAAAGTCAGAGTTTTTTTTAACAAAAGCCGGAGGTCTTTTCAACAAAAGTCAAAGTTCTTTTTATCAAAAGACAGTTTTTTTTAACAAAATTCGGAGGTCTTTTCAACAAAAGTTGAAGTTCTTTTTATCAAAAGCCAGAGTTCTTTTTAACAAAAGCCGGAGTTCTTTTTAACAAAAGCCGAAAGTCTTTTCAACAAAAGTTGAAGTTCTTTTTACACATGCAATAACCAAACAACTTAAAATATGGCCAGACTTTATACATTCAAGTAAAACGTCCAAACATCATGAAATAACCGGTACTTTTTCATAAACAATAACTAATCATCATCTAAATCATGCAATAATCAGACTTCATGCGTTCGAACATCATGAAATAACTAAATACCATTAGTTAGACAAATAGGCATGATATACTTGTATCAAAAGCATGAACTTAAAATGGTGAGTACTCTTACATTAAATCATGAACTTAAAATAAGGGAGGGTACACTTGCATCAAATCATGAACTTAAGGGGGGTACACTTACATCAAATCATGAATTTAAGGGGGTACACTTGCCTGGAAATGCTCATTAACTCCTTACTCATGTTTGGCATGGAATTCTTCCCTTCCTTTCTTTCGTCTTTGACTCATTACTTTCAAACTCGCTCCTAAATTCCCGCATCCAAATATTTATAGGCGATGGGGTGGTTGAGAGAAGGTGAGGTAGGTCACCTACTACGATATTTTATTCATATCGTCTCTTTTTGAGAATTCCAAAGATTTTCAGAGTAGGTGAAAGTAGGTAGAAGTAGTTTACCTACACTGGGTAGGTAAAAATCGTCAACGAGGTAGGTAAATCTACTTCGACTATTATCCATATCATCAATGCTTTCCATCATTAATTTATCATGTGCTCCAACCGGTCATCAACTCATCATCACCATCAAATCTGGCCCTCCAACATACCATTCACGTCGGCCCTTCATATTATTTTTCTACTTCGGCCTCACCAATACACAAAGCCACTCCAGCCTTCAAGGCCACTCCGGCCTCACTTCACACACAACGCACTCCGGCCTCACACCCCCTCACAAGGCCACTCTGGCCTCCATCTCACCATCAAGTCCAGCCACCTCCACTCCGGCCTCCTTAATATACCACATCAGATCGGCCTTCATTACCACACCATCAACTTCGGCCACATCACACACAAAGCACTCCAACATTTTTTTTCATCACATAAGTAGCCTGGAATTTTTTATTAAAAGTAGGCCGGCATTTGTGCTTACAATAGCAGCCTAGAATCCCAAAGCTACCCGGTAAAATGCAGCCTGGACTTTTTGCTTTCAGCAGCAGCCCAAAATCTCAAAGCTGCCCGGTAAAATGTAGCCCGACAGCCTGGCATTTGGCTTACAACAGCAGCCCGACAGTATACATCAAAAGCAGGTCACAGTTTTGCTTCCTCAAGTGGCCCGGCAGTTTTGCCACATCAGCAGTCTAGCTAGTTCGTTTAAAGCAGTCTGTCAGTTTAGCTTCAAGCTGCCTGATAATTACTTCTTCAACCGCTGCCTGACAAATTTTGGCTTTAAAGGCAGGTCGGGAACTAAAGATGTCCGGCAATTTTAACTTCAAGCAGCCCGGTAAGATGCTCATTGAAAGCTGTCCGGCCAACATTTTGCTTCAAAATTTCAGCCCTTTGCCCAAACAGTCGGTCAACATAAGTTGACTAGACTCTTATTTTCATATCCCGAATTTTATGAGCTATTTTAGTATTCATTACTTAATATTTTTGATTATCAAGGATTGGTACATTACACTGGTGGTCCACTATTCTTATTCTTAGATATGTCCTTGTCCATTAGGATGACCCTACATTAATTATGCCCAAAACTTGATTATATAACCTTAATTATTTTATTTGAAAGTCGGGATATTACAGCCAACCCCCCTCTAGAGGGTTTCATTTCTGTTTATGAGCACCATCTGAAGGGTGGGTTTCGCTATCCCATGGTGTGTGACCTGTACACTCTTGTCGAAGCTTTGCACGTTCCCGTTGTATGGCTTCATCTGAACGCTGTCCGTTATTTAGTTACTTTGTGCATTTTCAGCTGTCTTCATTCATGCCCCTTTGATGCGAAAGCGGCAAAGGTAGTCTTCCGCTTTACTGAGTCCGAAGATTGGATTTCAATGTCTCCCCGACCCGGGTTTCACTTCAGGGGTACCAACCCTAATTCGGTGAAGAATTGGAAGAACCGGTTCTTCTACCTACAAGAGCCTTCAGACTCGGAGCTCTCCAACGAGTAGGGTCCAATCCTCGAGTATTTTTGCAAGACTGTGACCACCGAGGAGAAGAGCGAGTCGGCGAAGCTCATCATGGCAATCCGCTCAGAGATGAAGACATTTTTCATCCAGGGTCATTATCTTACTTCGCACATTTTCGAGGCCGCCAGGTGGGAGCTGGAGTCTGGATGGGTGATTGCCGGCCTAGAGAAGAAGAAGTCTGATGCCCTCGTGCTACACGACCTGTCCGAGGAACTTTCGGAGGAAAGTGTCTCGTGGCTGGAGACCTCGTATGAGGAGGAGGTGGAGGCTCCCTTGAAGAGGCTGAGAGAGGCCGGTTGTACCTCCACCCGGAGGTTGTAGAGACAGGTGGCGGAGTCTGTCGCACCTGCCAAGTGCCCCACTCCGGAACAGAGGTCTGACATGGAGCTGCAGGAGGGAGCGGCTGGACAATCACCAATCCCTGCAGCTGCGCTAGCTGAGTATGGAGTTCCCCTGGTGGAGCTTCATTCTGGAGAGGAATCCCTCACAGGTCCTTTCGTCAACTTGGAGCAGCCGGAGGCGATCATTGAGGACGTGCCACTGATGGAGGTCAACGCGTCTGAGTCAGGAGAGGTGGAGGAGGCTGGCGTTCTAGAGTCTATGCCTGGGTTACCTCAGGCTTTGGGACCTGGGGGGATCACCTAGCAGGGTGTCCCTGGAGGTGCGCGTCCAAGAAAGCATTGTTGTTGTGAACAAATCTATAGCTGGACGGGCTATAAGCTCGCCTGGCATCAACATGGGTCCAGAGGCCATGACGGTGGAGGCGGCTTAGGAGCCAGAGCCCCCAAGTGTTTCCTCACCACATGCGACTCTGAATGCTCTCCGCTTCGCAGAGGTTGTTGCTGGGCACTTGGAGCTTCCAAGCGTGCTGGCATTAGGAGGCGGGCCTAGTCACACGGTCGCACTCTCTACTCAGGTGCGATCATCATTGTCCTTGAGTCTTTCCGTAGACTAGAGCTTTGAGAGTTGCTGACCTTTTGTTTACTCTTGTAGGTCCCTGAGGGATTCATCTTCCTTAACATGGTGTGTGCTCAATTGCTTGACTTCTTTCTCCAGGTTAGGGGACAGTCTCAGTAGGAGATGGCACTGCATGTAGGAGCTAAAACTGTCACGCTCAAGGAAGAGAGCGAGTTGCTAAAGGAACAGGTCGTGTGGTTATCACAAGAGAGGAAATAGCTGAGGGAGGAGAACAGGTGGCTGGTGGAGAAAGGCGAACAACTGAGGGCGAAGAGCAGGTGGTTGGCGGAGGAGGGCGAACGACTTACGAAGGAGACTGGGCAGCTGAGGCAGGAGGTTGAGTAGCTGAGGGGATGGACCTCTACTATGGTGGATGATGTATCTCGCCTCACTATTGACCTCAGGCTATGGCTCACTCCGGAAGAGGTGCGCCTCGCACTCGACACCAGATTTTGGGATGGTATCCGCCTGTGTCACCGGATCATTTCCATCACACTTCTAGATGTTTTCGTGGGCATTTTACATCCAGGGAATGTCGGAGTTCCCAATAGCTCCAGCTTAAGAGACTTCTCGGGAGAGGCTGGACAGCCAGACTCATAGGGTCAGAGTAGCTCTTGCACTTTTCGTTGTATAGCACTACGTTGTGATGTTGTTTGTCTTTTGATAAATGAGAGGCAGTTATTTTTCTCGCACCTAATTTCTTTGGCCACATAACGCGGCTTTTTGAATCTTTGTTAATGTATTAGAGGCTAAGCTACGAAACTATTGTCGCCAAGGCCCTAATCCAGTGCCTTCTTGCACTGTACTTGTCCTTCGTCAGAGGATGTCATTGCATCTTACGCGTTTAGCAGGGAGCTCAGTCCAGTAGGGTGGATGTTGTTGCAAGTCCAGTGGAGCCATGCCAAGGGCCAGCTGGGTTTTCAGGCCACAGCAGCCGAACTTTGGATCATAGGCCTTTTCGCACACGATACCCATCTTAGGTGCTTGGCCCCTCTCAAGGCATCACTACTCTCGTGTGCATGGTCCTAGCCCATGACCATCGTAGACTGAAGGTGCTCTCTTCTTCTGGAGAAGGTCGTCGCCTGCCTGCTATTCTTGCCTTCTAAGGTTTTGGTGGCCGCGCATTGGGGAATTTCAAAAGCCCCTAGCCTAACAATTTGACCGCTTGGGTCTCTTGGTGTGGAATCAAGGTTTCGGGGCCACATGGGCCCTTCGGTGCAGAGCCACAATTTGAGTATGACCACTTTCGGGTCGTTTGGTGTGGAACCAAGGTTTTTGGGCAGCTACGTGTAACGGCCCAGATTCTAAGACATAGAAAGTCCCAGGAGTCGAGGGAAATTGAAGATTATCCGGTCAACGCAAGTTGACTGAAAAATGTAAGAAGAAGTTCCAAACCGGCCTTAAGGTAAAGTTCCAAACCGGCCTTGAGGTGAAGTCCCAAACCGGCCTTAAGGTGAAAATCCAAACTGGCCTGCCTTTGATGAAAATTCTGTGCTGATTATGTGAAGGAAAACTACCGGAGTGTTTTGTGTGTGTTGTGGCCGAAGTGGCCATATAAAATCATAAAGGCCGAAGTTGATATTGAGGCCAACATAATGGCCGGAGTGAGGAGAAAACGTAATCCGGTCAACACATGTTGACCAGAAAGCATGAAGGGAAAACGTGGAGGGAAAAAGGAGACCAAAAAAGGTTAAAGGTAAGTAAAATCTGGTAAACACCAGTTGATCGGAATATGTATGAAGGAGCAACTAAATCCGGTCAATGCCAATTGATCGAAAATACGAAAGAGAAAACCTAATCCGGTCAACGCTAGTTGACTGGAAATGAAGGATGAACATTTAAAAGAATTAAAGGCTAATCAGGGTAAGAAAGAGACTGAAAAATGTGAAGAGAAGTCAAGGAAGAGTTGACTGACCGATTGATTGACGTGATGACTAATGATGAATAACCATGCCTACAATGCCAGTTAATCGAAAAAGTAAGGAAGCCCTTACGAAAAGTAAAGTCAGAATGACCATGCCTGAGTAGGTAACCTACTCCCAACCACCCCAGAGTGATTGACCTGCCTACCTGCTACTGTCAAAACAAAGGCCTATAAATAGGGAACTAGAGAATTTAAGGAAACGGGGGAAGAGGAAAGCTCTCGGCTAAGCTTTTTGGTGAAAGAACCAAGAAAGAATTCCATGAAGGCTCTGAGTAAGGAGATTCAGGCTCTGAGTAAGGAGATTCAGGCTCTAAGTAAGGAGATTTAGGCAAGTGTACCCTCATCGTTTTAAAATCATGATTTAATGCAAGTATATGCATGTTTGTAACGCAAGTATATCTGATTTTTGATGAACTTATGTTTCGGCATGTACGATATTTGTTATGATCGTTTGAATTAAGAAAGAATTTCTATTATCTGCATGTTTAAAAGGAACCCTATCATTCATGATGTCTGATTTCTTTATGTACAAAGTATGGTTATTTTCCCTTATGCATGAACTTTGATGATTGCATGTTTTAAGTAGTCCATCCATTGCATGTTTAAAAAAAACTCTGGCTTTTAAGAAAAGAACTCCGACTTTTGAGAAAAAGACCTCCGATTTTTTAGAGAATGAACTCCGAATTTTACGAAAAAGACCTCCGGCTTTTATGAAAAGAACTCCTGCTCTTGAGAAAAAGACCTCCGGCTTTTAAGAAAAGAACTCTGGCTTTTGAGAAAAAGACCTCCAGCTTTTAAGAAAAAAACTCCAGCTTTTGAGAAAAAGACCTCTGGCTTTTAAGAAAGGGAAAGCTGGCTTTTGAGAAGAGAACTCTGGCTTTAAGAGAAAGAACTCCGACCTTTACGAAAAAGACCTCCGGCCTTTGATGAAAAGAACTTTGGCTTTTGACAAAAAGAACTTCGGCTTTTGAAAAGACCTCCGGCTTTTAATAAAAAGAATTTTGACTTTTATTGAAAAGACCTCTAGCTTTTGATAAAAAGAACTCCGACTTTTGATAAAAAGAACTCCGACTTTTGAGTAAAGACCTTCGGCTTTTGTTAGAAAGAACTCCGGCTTTTGATAAGAAGAACTTCAGCTTTTGAGTAAAGACCTTCGGCTTTGATAAGTAAGACTTCTGATATTTTGACAAAAGACCTTCGATTTTAAAATGTTAAAGGAAAGGCTTTACGGACTTCAATTATTTGAAGTTAAGAATAAAGGCTATGAGAACGAGAAAAAATGTATGTAATCCAGACAGCAAGTGGAACTCTACGACTTCTGACTTTTCACCTATGATGGATGGCCATTAAAAGATATGAACCAAAAATCGAGTTTCCATTAAACTTGCTGTTACAGATGGATAAAGGATATTGGAGTGACACTCGAGGACTGCCTCCTGGGCCACGGGGGGAGACTTTTGGTGGCACAAGGCTTATGGACTACGGCCCCGTATGCCGGGTTAAAGGCATTACCTCCCGCCTCGAGGAGCATAATGAGAGGATACGGCTCTAGGTTGTGGGGTAGCACACAATCCTTCCTCGATATTGTCCGCTCCCGTCCGGTCCCTAAAGATGATAAGTAATTTGTTCGGCTTTCTATGAATTTTCTGAAGAAAAGATAAAAAGAAGAAGAACCAGGATTTTCGAACTTAAGAAGAATTGATATGATGACTTTTCGCATGCTAAGTTTATGTTATGAATATCTACTTTGATCCGATTATATGTACGTTAACGTTAATGTTTTCTGCATGTGGATACCTTGCTGGGCTTCGTAGCTCATTCTTACTATTTTCAGATGATGAGAAGCTTACGGATGACGATAAATGAGAGTAAGGTGGACGAGCTAGGACCGGTAGCTGGCAAGAATTATGCATCATGGCAAGAACAGACTTGATGTACTCTCTCTGTTGATTATTTTGGGAAGCATTTTGTACAACACTACGGCTGTGAAAGTTAATGAATATAGTATGCTTCCATACGATATTATGATTTGAGTAATTTAATAATTCCTAGTGGCATCTCAGCTTGTTTCGGGACCTTCATGTCTGACCGTCCTCTTCATTGGCCGGTCAAGTAAGAACCAAAAACTTTGGAGGCTAACTCAAGGAGTTTGGCTTTAAGCAATCCTGTGTACGAAATAAAAGGTATATATAAAAGAAAAGACAAATTTTTATGTCCACCTAGTTAGTGTTATACCGTTTATGAGTAAAGGCTAGCTTTGACGGCGGCCGTATGTGGTGGAATATGGCCGGTTCGTCACAGTTGGTATCAGAGAAAATAGATGCCTCAAGTTTGATCTGAATCATATGCGGAAGCTTAGGATAGGCTAAGTTGAATCAAAGGATGGTTATACTTAACCATCTGTTCGGACATAAGGTGGTAAGTTATGAATGATCGAATAAGTAAATAGGTGTTTGGTGATTAAGCTAGTCCGGGTAGTTTTGGTTACTCCAATCCCAATGACTTAGGCTTGCACTAAGTTAAGAGTGATGATTTAGTTCAATTAGCTAGCTTAATGCGAAATGTCTTGGAATTATTAGTAGTGGCTCTTAGACGGGGACTACTAATATTAGTGATTGGTTGTAGGGTCGAAAGGAAGATGGTGTGTAGAGACTCCTTAGTGTTGGAATTTGATTTGTATCAATTGGGTTCTTGAATTAAGCAGTGTTGATTCGAGGCCTAGGTTAATTAATCTCGGTTTGAGGTTTAAGTTCGATCGACTGTGGATTGAAGTCCTTAGGCTAGTAATTCGTTAAGAAGGGGTTGCCTGATCAACCTGGCAAGTGTAATGAATAGGGTGGAGCCATCGGCTCGAGATTGGTATGGCTGGAGTAAATTTCGGGTATATCAAGTCCTAGGATGACAATTCATAATTGTTTTGGGAAAATGCTTAAGTGTTGGGACATTTGGGTAGCCTCGGGTTATATTGAGGTTGACGATGTGAATTTTTAGACTTAAGATGGCGTTATAGTGACCCCATGTCTGGTAGAAGGTATGGCGTGTTGCCCCATGATAGATAGGAAGTGAAGTTGACCTCGGTTAGTTGACGTAAAGAAGATCATGGGTCTTAAGGATTAAGAGGTATTGTCCTATGTGCTTATGGAAGCTTTAAGGATGAATACTTTGTTTTGATGAGACTCTCGGGAGTACATTTCAATAATGGTTAGTTTGATTGCAAGATTTAGGGACAGGCGACAAAAAGGTTCAGTGTTTTAAATTAGGGTTCTAAGGTATTAACTTAAAGTATTAAGTGCCACCTGTCGCGATAAGAGGTGAGGCCTTGGGCTTAAGATCATAATTTGGTGTCGTTTTGGGGATTCCAAACCCATGTCTGCATCGTGTTTTCAGTTATGTGTAATTGGGAGACCTAAGCTTCGTAATAGCGGCAAAGGTGACCTAGTACTTGGAAGGACAAAGGATATATCAAAGTGGATGTTTATGTACAAATCTTGGAATTGAATTATGTGATTTTGGGTACAAACTTGAGCAAGCTAAGGTACCAAGTCTTAATTTGGTCTTAATAGTAGTTCGGTGGGTAAACTGCAGTGCTATTACTGTTGGATTGGTAAAGGATGACATTCGGCAATCGAGTTGTGGGATCTAAGGCATAAGTTTGAATTGATCAAGGTATCACGAGATTGATAACGTCTTCCTGTGGAACATTCAATGAGAATTTGCGTTAAGTCTAATTAGTATTTGCGGCCACATCTTGAAGTTATTTTGGGGTCATTGAGGGGCTTCGGCTGTGTGACTATTTAAGGATGATTATAGAAGGAAGATTAGGTTGACTTATCTATTGACCCCTAATTTGAGGTTGTGTTGAAATCGATGGCAATCGTTGAGAGTTCCATGTAGAGCCGTGGAAGTATAGGCTTGGGTATCATTATGAAATACTTCAGAACCTTCGAGGTAGATAAGATAGACCGATAAGGTTATTCATAAATTTCAAAAAAGAGGTGGCCTAGGAGACTGGTGATTTGTCAAACAGACATTGTGAATGAATAAGCGAATTTCGTGGGCCGTTGTAAAGGCTTCACGATCGATTTAGGTCCATAGCATGTTAAGTAGGGATCAATGGAAATGGTGGATGAGTATGTGGCCACTATGAAGTCCAGAAAATGCCGTTGGGGTTTTGTAGATCCGTTGGTATTTCAGAAAATTTTACGGGTTGGATCTTTTGGCCATAATCGGGCCCGTGTTGGGGTGACTTTATAGATAAACTCAAAGGAATGCAAGTTTAGTGGATGAGATGCCCTGTTAGGCTTGTGGCTCTCTGGTAGCGTGATCTTCGGATCTATAAGATTTTAAGTGGTGGCTATTGGAAAAACCGATTAGTATCATGAAAACATATGGTCACCGACAAGTATTCTTCGAGGGCTATAATTCAAGTGAGACATTTGGCTTTGAGGGATTTGTAATTGTTAGAACGAAAAATAAATGGTAGTTTTTGGAGATCGGATAGGGGTAATTAACGTTCATGTCATTTGAGTTGATCCCTGATGGGTCTGGTAAGTTATCGTGGAGTGTAATGCCGTTGAGAAACGTTAAGGTTACGTTACTCTCACGTCATGGTAGGTGGATACCTTTGATTTAAGTGGGGGAGAAGTTCACGATTAGTGTTACCCCGAATGTAAATCAGAATTAGCAACTAAAGTCTTTGCTTTAAGAACTTATGGCTTTGTCTTTGAAGATAGTCATTACCTAAAGTTTTAAAAGCCAAAATAGTTGTGCCATTAAAAAGGATGATCATACGATATTGCATGTGGACAGACCTGTGTAAAGGTTGAGCAAGTGAACCTCGGTGTTGTCCTGGGGAAAGCAGGCATTAATGTTGGCAATTGATGCTGCGAGTCTTTGGACTTGTACATCTTTGAAGTTTCATAGGAGATGAGAAAGATGAATCGTGAGTAAGTCCAAATGATTGGGTGATAGGATGCCATGTTCTTGAATTGGGAGACAAAACCGTATTCGATCATTGGGAGCTAGGAGTTCATGAAATATGAGGTCCTTATGATTTGCTTCAAGGCGATTCGGGCGACCCACTTATCATAATCGTAGAAGACGTGTTCAGCTGGAATCAGTTGGCTTATTGGTATGCCAACGGGATCTTGAGGTTACTGAGTAATTGAGATCTTAAGATTTTGGGTAATGATTTAAGGTTATGATGACTCTTCGGGTGATCATTATGACTGTAACTCGGAATGTGGCTGTAGCCTGAGAATTGTGGAATTGTCTTCATAATACGACTAGTCTAGAACTGTTTTAATCGGAGTAGCGCAGCGTAAGCATTGTGAACCCATGGCTCAGAGATTTAAGAATAAGGTTAAGGTCCCTGTGATTGAATTTTTTTGAAGCTGGGAATGGACTGAAGTTGAAGTTCATTGGATTCGTTTGAAGTATCGGATTAAGTTGGAGAAATGGCTAGCATTATTGTAGGTCTCTTTTGAAAATTCGGAGGATAGTTATAACGACTTCCTAGTATTGATGGTTGGGAAAATCAGAAAGTGTCTGGGTTGAGCTGTTCTGAGAGGCTAAGGATTTGTTTGTGATGACGATTAGAACAATTCAAATGCTTGAGGTTTTCTAGAATAATCATTGTCTGAGGGAATGACTTCTGGATGCGAGAAAGATTACCTGTGATTATGAGATTGTGATGATTGTTGAATTTTAATGACGAAATTCCTATAAGTAGGGGAGATTGTAACAGCCCAGATTTTAAGACATAGAAAGTCCCAGGAGTCGAGGAAAGTTGAAGATTATCCGGTCAACGCCAATTGACCAGAAAATGTAATAAGAAGTTCTAAACCGGCCTCGAGGTAAAGTTCCAAACCGGCCTTGAGGTGAAGTCCCAAATCGGCCCTAAGATGAAAATCCAAACCGGCCTGCTTTTGATAAAAATTATGTGCTGATTATGTGAAGGAAAAATACCGGAGTGTTTTGTGTGTGATGTGGCTGAAGCGGCCATATAAAATCATAAAGGCTGAAGTTGATATTGAGGCCAACATAATGGCCGGAGTGAGGAGAAAATGTAATCCGGTCAACGCATGTTGACCGAAAAGCATGAAGGGAAAACGTAGAGGGAAAAAGGAGACCGAAAAAGGTTAAAGGTGAGTAAAATCTAGTCATCACCAGTTGACAGGAATATGTATGAAGGAGTAACTAAATCCGATCAATGCCAGTTGACCGAAAACACGAAAGAGAAAACCTAATCCGGTCAACGCTAGTTGACCAGAAATAAAGGATGAACATTTAAAAGAATTAAAGGCTAATCAGGGTAAGAAGGAGACCGAAAAATGTGAAGAGAAGTCAAGGAAGAGTTGACGCCCGATTGATTGACGTGATGACTAATGATGAATAACCATGCCTGCAACGCTAGTTAACCTAAATAGTAAGGAAGCCCTTACGAAAAGTAAAGTCAGAATGACCATGCCTGAGTAGGTAACCTACTCCCAACCACCCCAGAGTGATTGACCTGCCTACCTGCTACCGTTAAAACAAAGGCCTATAAATAGGGAACTAGAGAATTTAAGGAAACGAGGGAAGGGGAAAGCTCTCAGCTAAGCTTTCTGGTGAAAGAACCAAGAAAGAATTCCACGAAGGCTCTGAGTAAGGAGATTCAGTTTCTAAGTAAGGAGATTCAGGCTCTAAGCAAGGAGATTCAGGCAAGTGTACCCTCCTCATTTTAAGATCATGATTTAATGCAAGTATATGCATGTTTGTAACGCAAGTATATCTGATTTTTGATGAACTTATGTTTCGGCATGTACGATATTTGTTCTGATCATTTGAATTAAGAAAGAATTTCTGTTATCCGCATATTTAAAAGGAACCCTGTTATTCATGATCTCTGGTTTCTTTATGTATAAAGTATGGTTGTTTGCCCTTCTGCATAAACTTTGATGATTGCATGTTTTAAGTAGTCCATCCATTGCATATTTAAAAAGACCTCCGGCTTTTAAGAAAAGAACTTCAGCTTTTGAGAAAAAGACCTCTGGCTTTTAAGAGAAAGAATTCCGACTTTTACGAAAAAGACTTCTGGCTTTTAATAAAAGAACTCTCACTTTTGAGAAAAAGACCTCCGGGCTTTTAAGAAAAGAACTCCAGCTTTTGAGAAAAAGACCTCCGGCTTTTAAGAAAAGAAAAACCAGATTTTGAGAAGAGAACTCAAGCTTTAAGAGAAAGAACTCCGACCTTTACGAAAAAGACCTTCGGCCTTTGATAAAAACAATTCCGACTTTTGACAAAAAGAACTTCGGCTTTTGAAAAGACCTCCGGCTTTTGAACTCTGGCTTTTGACAAAAAGAACTTCGGCTTTTGAAAAGGCCACCGGCTTTTGAACTCCGGCTTTTGATAAAAAGAACTTCTGCTTTTATTGAAAAGACTTCCAACTTTTGATAAAAAGAACTCTGGCTTTTGATAAAAAGAACTTTGGCTTTTGAGTAAAGACCTCCGGCTTTTGTTAGAAAGAACTCTGGCTTTTGATAAGAAGAACTTCGGCTTTTGAGTAAAGACCTCCGGCTTTGATAAGTAAGACTTCTGATATTTTGACAAAAGACCTTCGGTTTTAAGATGTTAAAGGAAAGGCTTTATGGACTTCAATTATTTGAAGTTAAGAATAAAGGTTATGAGAATAAGGAAAAATGTATGTAATCCGGACAACAAGTGGAACTCTATGACTTCCGACTTTTGAACTATGATGGATAGCCATTAAAAGATATGAACCAAGAACCGAGTTTTCATTAAACTTACTGTTAAAGATGGATGAAGGATATTGGAGTGACACTCGAGGACTGCCTCCTGGGCCACGGGGGGAGACTTTTGGTGGCACAAGGCTTATGGACTATAGCCCCGTATGCTGGGTTAAAGGCATTACCTCCCGCCTCGGGGAGCATAATAGGAGGATACGGCTCTAGGTTGTGGGGTAGCACACAACCCTTCCTCGATGTTGTTCGCTTCCGTCCATTCCCTAAAGATGATAAGTAATTTGTTCGACTTTCTATGAATTTTCTGAAGAAAAGATAACAAGAAGAACTAGGATTTTCGAACTTAAGAAGAATTGATATGATGACTTTTCGCATGCTAAGTTTATGTTATGAATCTCTACTTTGACCCGATGATATGTATGTTAATGTTTTCTGCATGTGGATACCTTGTTGGGCTTCGTAGCTCACTCTTGCTATTTTCAGATGATGAGAAGATTACGGATGACGATAAATGAGAGTAAGGTGGACGAGCTGGGACGGGTAGCTCGCCAGAATTATGCATCATGGCAAGAACAGACTTGATGTACTCTCTCTGTTGATTATTTTGGGAAGCATTTTGTACAATACTACTGCTGTGAAAGTTAATGAATATAGTATGCTTCCGTACGATGTTATGGTTTGAGTAATTTAATGATTCCTAGTGGCATCTCAACTTGTTTCGGGACCTTCATGTCCGACCGTCCTCTTCATTGACCGGTCAAGTAAGAACCAAAAACTTTGGAGGCCAACTCAAGGAGTTCAGCTTTAAGCGATTCTGTGTACGAAATGAAAGGTATATATGAAATAAAAGAAAAATTTTTATATCTACCTAGTTAGTGATATACTGTTTATGTGTAAAGGCTAGCTTTGACGGTGGCTGTATGTGGTAGAATATGGCCGGTTCGTCACACTACGGGCCACTCGACATGGGGTCGAGGTTCAGACATGGCCTTTTTTCGGCTATTTGGCGCGGAGCCAAGATTCTAGTTTACGGACGGATGAGGATTCGTTCGGCTTAGGGGTAGCCTTGGTCATTTTGTTTTTGAAATGTCATGCATACAAACACTCATGTCAATGGACACACAAAATAACAAGAATGATCAGCTTTATTAAATGAAAACATACAATATATGTACAAGCATTCTTCATGGTGTACATGCGTCTTACCTGGGTTCGGAGAAAACCTACTGGTAGTATTTTCTAAGGTTGGTGGCGTTCCAGGTCCTTGGGACTAACTTGCCATCCTGGGTGCGTAGCTTGTACGTTTCACTTCAAAGGATTGCTGAGACGAGGAATAGGCCTTCCCAGCCAGGGGAGAGCTTGTTCCCATTAGTGGCCTTTCTTGCGGCCTCTATGCTTTGGAGGACCAGGTCTCCAACCTCAAGTAGACGTGCCTTCACCGCTCATTGTAGTACCATGTGATGTGCTGCTAGTAGGCTGCATTCCTCAGGCGGGCCGCTTTGTGAACTTTCGAGAGCAAGTCGGGGCACTCTCTGAGTCTTTGGGAGTTGATGGCTGGATCGAAGCATTCGACTCACAGGCAGGGAAGTCCCATTTCAATGGGGACAACCGCTTTAACTCTGTAGCAGAGGTTGAAGGGCATCTCTCTCATTGGCTCCCGCGGGATTGTTCAATATGACTAGAGGACGGAAGGCAACTCATCGACCTAAGAACCCCCTGAGTCTTCTAGTATGGTTTTCAGTTTGTGTAGCAGCGTGCGATTGGTGACCTCAATTTGTCCGTTTGCCTGAGGGTACACTACAAACATATGAACCAGTTTGATGCTCAGACTTGCATAGTACTTTGTGAATCATTCACCGGTGAACTGGGTTCTGATGTCAATCACTACGACATTGGGAATCCTGAAATGGCAAATGATACTTTGGCGGAGGAACTCCGTTGCGTTCTGCTCTGTGATCTTTGCTAGAGGAACTACTTCCACCCATTTGGTATAGTCAATGTGGACTATGAGGAATTTTCTCTGTCCGAAGGCCAAGGGCAGGGGCCCAAGGATGTTGAGCTCCCATTGTGCGAACAGCCACGGGGACTGGAGACTATGCAGCTCCGTGTGAGGTAGGTGAGCCGTGGACCCATGAACCTGATAGCTTTCACATTTCTTTATGAATTCCAGGGCGTTGCGATTCATTGTGGGCCAAAAGAGGCCTTGCCGCATGATTTTGAATGCGAGGTTCTTTCCTCCGATGTGTGAACCACATATGCCGAGGTGGACTTTGCTTAGTGAGTATTCGGCCTCCTCGGGGTTAGGCATTTTAGGTAGGGTGTGGAATACCCTCGCCTGTATAGCTTGCCATCAAGGATCGCATACTAGCCTGTTGTCTTCTTAATTCGCTTGGTCTCATCAGCGTTTGTAGGTAACATGCTGTCCACCAAATACCTGTAGTATGGGGTCATCTAGTTGTCGCTTTCGTCTATCTGCGGTACCTCCTGGTTCAAACTGTCCATACTCGGTGTTGCCAGGATTTCCCGTAGGTTCCAGGCATATTGCTCTGGGGGCCCTGCAGCCGCGTCCCTAGCCAACTAGTCAACTTTTCAATTTTTGGCTTTGGGTACGTGTTTGATCTTGAAACACTCGAACGCTTGGATCTGGGGCTTTGCCTTCGCTAGGTACTTTGCGAGCTGAGGGTTTGATGCCTCGAAGACATCTTGGATTTGATTAACCACGAGCTCAGAGTTGCTGCATACGACCAGCGACTTGGCGGAACATTCTTTTGCTAAACGAAGTCCTATAAGAAGGGCTTTGTATTTGGTCACATTATTAGTGGCAGGGAAGGTCAGCGCAATAGAGTACTTGATCTCCGTACCGTTTGGAGTTCTGAGCATGACTCTAGCTCCGCTGCCTATCTGGGTGGATGATCCGTCCACATTCAGGACCCATGATAAAGTGCCTGCTGCGTCCAAGCCCTTCGGGACATCTAGAGCAGGGGTTGTTGCCTCGACGATGAAGTCTGCTAGAGCCTAGCCCTTAAGAGCTGGTCGTGGTTGGAACTCCACGCCGAACTCTTCCAGTTCTATAGCCCACTTGACCAGCCGCCCAGAAGTCTTTGGCTTCTGTAGGATCAACATCAAGGGTTGATCCGTTAGGATGATGAACTGATGTGCTTGGAAGTACGGCCTCAGCTTCCATGCTGAATAAATGATGGTTAGCGCAATCCTTTTTGCAAGCGGGTAGCGAGTCTCCACGTTCGTCAATACCATGCTCACATAGTACACGGGTCGCTGTGTGCCCTCGTGCTCTCTGACGAGCACTGAGCTAAGTGCCGTGCCTGACGTGGCTAGGTAGGGTACGGATCCTCGCCCGCATATGGTGAACTCAAGAGAGGTGGGTTGATGAGATACGTGTTCACCCTTGAAATGCTTCCTTGCACTCATCCGTCCACCGAAATCTAGACATTTTAGTCCCTCGAGTGCCTTGAAGAAAGAGAGGTATTTCTCCGTGGACTTGGGCAGAAATCGCGATAAGGCTGCCAGGTGCCCTATGAGTTTTTGGACTTCTTTCATAGTCTACAGAGGGTTCATATCGAGGATGGCTCTGATTTTCTTTGGGTTCACTTCTATGCCGCACTGGGACACTATGAAACTTAAGAACTTTTCTGAGGTTACCCTGAACGCACATTTGACCGGGTTGAGCTTTATCTTGTGGGCTCGGAGTACTTGGAAGGTCTCCTCGAGATCATGGATGTGGTCATCATCCATTCTGCTTTTGTCAACATATATTTTCACGTTCCTCCCAATCTAGGCCTCGAACATTTTGTTCACAAAGCGTTGGTAGGTTGCTCTAGCATTGTTGAGGCCAAAGTGTGAGATCCCGATCCTGAAACGTGATGATTATGGAATAATTATGTGGATGAAAATCATATTTGGGTTTAAGTATAATAAAAAATTTGGTATCGAACCAAAAAGGAGTGAAACCAGCCAAAGGAGGGATCGGCACTCGACGTGCGCTCGAGTGCCGTAGTAGTGCAATTTTGCGCAAGGGCCTGCTCAAAGGGCACCCTCAGGCAAAGTGGCGGTGAGAAGTTACGAGAGGCCGGTGCTCGAGGGCCCGACTGATTATATAAGGACGAGCGCATTTTGCTCGGCCATTATGCTATGATTCCGACAGAGAACGGAGGAAGAGAAGAGGGAAAGGGAAAAAAGAGAAGAGGAATCCGGCAGTTGTACTCTGATTCGGGTAAAAATAACAGTAGATCAGGTTTAGGCAAGTGTACTTCAAACGTTATTTACTATTTTTACAGTGTTTTAATATTTCAGAAATGGTATTTATACTTTAAATTAATGATTTTATATGTTTACTGTAAATACTGCTTGTTTCTTTCGATTAATCGGACAGATTTTATATTTACATATATATACTGCAATATCTAGCTTCGATTTCAAATAAATGCATGTATTTGGTATCCGTTTATCATCCAAACTGTTTGGTGAAACCCTAAGCATGAAAATGAAGGGATTTAACAATTTTAATCCAAAAGGTCCGACATGTAAGAGTTGATTTGTACTGTGATAGTGTCCATGTGGTGATTTTTATCTGAAAAATTTACACAGAATTATACTAATAAATTATTGATAATTTCTAGAGCGCACTAAAGGGTTAATCGTGAAATTTTGACTGGTTTTCCAAAGAACGATAGTTTATAAGCTTCCTAATTTTATTAATTAGGACCCAGGATTGAAATATAGTCAGGTTAGGTTCTTCGACATACCTTAAAATGTTATGATGGTAATTAAGGATAACTCTATCCATAGAGGGTAGATACTGTACTGGCAGGCAATACTGTATCGAATCCCAAGAGACGAGATGTCCCACGAGAAGGGACGATTGATAGTGGCCTTTGATTGTGTGGAGTGAATACAATCTTTTCTCGATTATTCTTCCCCTCTACTAGTAGGGTCTACTGGTTGGGTCCTTTACTGATAGAAAAAGAAATTTTCTAGACTTTATAGAATTGGTACTATTTTTTAATTTCTGAAGCATATTTTATCGATTTATGATTATCGAAGCATAATTACACCGATTCATGATTCTAACGCATGTTTAAATAGCATTATGCTTTATCTTTATTCCATGAATACTTCTGTTTTCCTGATAATATTGTAGTTTTCTACTTTAACGAATATATGTTTTGCAAGAAAGCATAAATAATGATTACTGAGACCTATATGTATAGAATTATGCTTTTCTCATGAACTATGTGCATGTTACTGTTCATCTATATTTATGTTCTGTATGGAAACATTATGTTCTGTATGTTTTAGTACCTTATTGGATTTTGACTCACTGTTTTATTTTTTCCCATCCAGATAAGGTTATAGAAAAGATACTGGATGATCAGACCTAGTTAGAACTAGTAAGGAAAGTTCTGGAGCCTCGGTGAAGCCTCGAAGTAATTCTGAAGATTTAGAAATTCTAGCATTTTGCATGTAAATGTCTAAATGGTGGACGAAATTATGTATTGGTGATTATTACACGTTCTAAATTTTGTTGGATTAGTATTTATACTTCCGCAGGTTTAAATAGTTACTTCCGCTATATGTTTTCTGGATTCTGTATAGATCCTAGATGACATCTCTTATATGTTTCTGATTTAGTGGATAGGATTATATTTGAGCCATGTATGACACTTGTGATCCTGTGTACATGTGTTAAAGGATGTGAATTATAAAATTTGGATATTTGCATGCTTGTATAGGTTATAATATACAGGTTGTATATTTGGGATTCTGTCTAGTTTTAAATAGAATTCTACAAAAATTTCTATAGAATTACTGATCTAAACTTATGAATTCTATTCTGAATCTGTCTAACAGAAGATCCTATAGGGTTTAGGATCCGTTTCTTCATACAAAGGGCATTACATTATAGCAATACGTTTCCTGGTCGGTCATAATGGAGGTGTGTTGTGACGGAACGGATTTTTTTTCTCAAAAGCTTCCGTCAAGATAGAAACATAATTACCGGTCTAAAATATAAGGCAAGACTTCTACAGAAATTTTGACAGAGTCTCCTTTGTAATTGAATGAACAATTCCAAAATACAACCTATATGATCATCCGTTACAAGCATACAACTATCAATCATTCACAATTCTTCCTACAACAAGCATACATAGGATCACATATGCCATCCATGGCATAAATCTATAAAAGCGTTGGCTACGCTAACAGTTCAATAACGAGATGGCGTCTAGAACCTGTATAGTATATCCAAAAGTTTAGAGCGGAAGCTAAACTATCAACCTGTAAAAGTATAGTTTTTCTTTTACCATCACATACATCATATGCCTCTATACAAAATCCACATGTGCATGAACAACCATAAATACCAGATCAGTATACAAAATCACATGATCAGTCAAGTCTTTACGTCAACGAGCTCTCCTAAAATGGCTCCAAAATGCTTCAGGTCCTCAAAAGTCTTCAGAAAATTCTTTTAATTCTCTTTCTTGTCAGGCACTAATTCTACAGTCTCATCTGGAGGAAAAAAAATAATAAAACAGTGAGCCGAGGCCCAACAAGG
This sequence comes from Nepenthes mirabilis, assembly GCA_025585075.1. Taxonomy (NCBI): domain Eukaryota; kingdom Viridiplantae; phylum Streptophyta; class Magnoliopsida; order Caryophyllales; family Nepenthaceae; genus Nepenthes; species Nepenthes mirabilis. The sequence goes on along the minus strand of JAODPA010141458.1, from coordinate 18,113 downwards.
TACATGCATATGAGCGGTAAAACTGTGATACAGAACGGTCATATAACTGTACAGAACCAGAACGTTTAAACAAAATATAATCTGGAAAACAGTAAAAGAATACTTTGACGATGTTAAACCTTATGTTTAGAAATCAGTAATTGGTAAGTTGTAAACGATAAACTGTAAACGGTAAACTGTAAACGGTAACTGCAATCGGTAAACTGTAAACTGTAAACTATAATCGGTAAACTGTAAACTTTAATGATGCGCTGTAAACTGTAAACGATAAACTGTAAACTGTAGACGATGACTGTAAACTTTAACGATACACTGTAAACAGTAAATTGTACACTGTAAACTGTACTCTGTAACTGTAAATGTACACTGTAAACTGTAACATAGCATAACGGTAACAGACCCTGTCAGTATACCTTACTAGCTGAGGGGGCGAATAATCGAGAATAGATTGTATTCAATCCACACAATCTAAGGCCTATCACTATAACATGCATATCCCATCCCGAGGGATCTCTATACTGTATGCCACTCGAAGGTAGGCTTGTAACTGTGTTTCCTTCCACTTAACGCTCCGAGGAAAAGGCGGACCACAAATAACTCCATGGACAGAGTTATCCTCGATTATCATCGTAAAGTTCTAAGGCATGTCGGAGAACCTATCCGGACTGTAGTCAGTCCCAGGTTCTAAATATCGGTATAAAAAATAACCTCTTTATTAAAAACCCTCTTTCACAATCAGAGTTTCATAATTTACTTTCGGTTAACTTCAAAAAGTACATGGAAATTTCATCGGTATAAGTCCGTGCACATTTTCAAAAACAAATTATATTGGGAGCTTCATTTCAATGTCAGTTAACTTTTATATAACAGAAGCTACGGTTAAAAATCATCAAAACCTCTTCATTTTCGCACCTAGGGTTTCGCCAAAACTTTCGGATTCAAATCGATCTCTAAACATGTCTTTATTCATGAAATTAATGTCATAAATCCATGCATATACATTAAATCATGTAATTTACTCAAACTTCACAATATTTTCGAGCTAGGGTTTCATCACATACTTTCGGAAGCAAATTGAACACTATTTACATGCTTATTCAAGAAATCGAAGCCAAAACTTGTAATAAATATGGATAAACACAAAATCTAACCAAACAATCGAAGGAAACATACTTCATTTACTTTAAACATGCATCAACATCATTTTAGAGCATTTTTATCAACTTTAATGTAAGAGGAAACGCTAAAAATAAAAAATAACGTCTGAAGTACACTTCTTACTTTCAACAATCATTTTTCACTACATGTTGACCTCTTAATGATACTCATCATTCTAATTACTTTTAATTTTCACATTTTTTGGTTCCGGGGCCTCACACTCTCCCCCACTTAAAGAAATTTCGTCCTCAAAATTAAATAAACTACATACCTCAAGAGAACAAGTGAGGATACTCGCTTCGGATTTCTTCTTCGCGTTCCCAAGTGGCCTCTTCCGGTGAATGATTCCTCCAAAGCACTTTCACCAGGGGGATGGTCTTCGTACGTAATTTCTGATTCTTTCGGTCTACAACTTATAGTGGTTCCTCAATGTAGGACAAATCCTTGTCAATAGCCAAAGATCCATAGTCAATCACGTGCGCAGGATCATGGAAGTACTTCCGAAGCATCGATACATGAAACACATCATGTACGCCCGTCAGATTAGGTGGAAACGCCACCCTATAGGCTACCTCCCCGATCCTTTCCAAAATCTCAAAAGGGCTAATGAACCGCAGCTTCGGTTTCCCCTTCACTCCAAACGGAAACGTGCCCTTGGACGGTGAGACCTTCAGAAATATAAGATCTCCTACCTCAAAACTTAATTCTATCCTTCGCCTATCCGCATAGCTTTTCTGTCGGCTCTGAGCAACCTTCAAATTATCATGAATCACTTCAATCTTCTCTGCTGTATCTTTCACAATCTTCGGGCCCAAAATTCTTTTGTCTCCGGTCTTCTCCCAGTGAATTGGCGACCTGCACTTTCTCCCATACAATACCTCAAAAGGTGTCATGCAGATACTAACTTGGTAGTTGTTATTATAAATGAATTCAGTTAGTGCCATATAAGTATCCCAAGTTCCTTTCATCTCCAAAACAGAGGCCCTCAACATATCCTCAAGAATTTGAATGGTACGCTCAGATTAGCCATCGGTCTGGGGGTGATACATAGTACTGAACTTCAACTCTGTCCCTAACTCCTCATGCAAGCTCTCCCAAAACCTCGAGACAAAACGTGGATCTCTATCAGACACAATAGAGGCAGGAACTCCATGAAGCCTCACGATCTCATTTACATACAACTGAGCCAATCTATCATGTGGATAGGTCATCCTGATCGCCAAGAAGTGGGCTGATTTTGTCAGCCGATCAACTATAACCCATACAGCGTCATGATTCCTAGGAGTCCTTGGTAAACCCAATACAAAGTCCATGGCAATGTCCTCCCATTTCTAGCTCGGGATTGACATTGGCTGTAACAATCCAGAAGGTTTCCTCCTTTCAGCCTTCAGTTGCTGAGATACCAGACAACTCTCCATATAAGCCATGATATCTCTCTTCATATTTCTCCACCAGAAGGTTTTCTTCAGATCCTGATACATTTTATTCGTCCTCGAGTGGATCGTATACCGAGATTGGTGAGCCTCCTTTAAAATCTTCTCCTTCAACCCTTTATCATCTGGTACATATAATTAGTCTCTAAACCTCAAAACACCATCAGCTTGGACATTAAAATCAGATCGGGACTCTTTACTCAAATCACTAACAATATCCATGAGGAACGGATCATTCACCTGCTTCTCTTTAACTTCGCTAACTACTTCCGGTTGAATCTGAAGGTACGATAGGAGCATTCTATCACCTTTAGCATAACGTTGGATATCACATTGCTTCAGATAATCCAATATCTTCATTTGTTTGACCTGCAAGTGTGCCACATAGCCTGATCAGTGACTCAATGCGTCCGCAACTACGTTAGCCTTCCCTGGCTTATACCGTTTCTCGCAGTCATAGTCTTTCAAGAAATCAAGCCATCTCTTTTGCCTCATGTTAAGCTCCTTTTACGAAAACTGGTACTTTAAACTTTTGTGATCTGAATACACAAGGAACCTCTCACCATACAGATAATATTTCAACATTTTCAACGCAAAGATAACAATAGTAAGCTTGAGGTTATGAGTAGGATAATTCTTCTCATGCTCTTTCAGTTGCCTAGATCCATAAGCCACCACTAACCATGCTGCATCAATATACATCCTAGACCTACTTTAGAGGCGTCGCAGTACACCTCAAAGCCTCCTGAACCCTCTGGAATGATCAGCACTGGAGCAGTAGTCAAACGATCCTTTAGCTCATGGAAGCTCAGATCACACTCCTCTGTCCACACAAACTTAGCCTCCTTCTTCAGCAGCTGAGTCAGAGGCATAGTAATCTGTGAGATATTCTCTACAAAATGTCTGTAATATCCCGCCATGTCCAGAAAGCTCCAAATCTCAGTCACAAAAGCCGGTCTACTCCAATTTGTAATGGTCTCTACTTTCCTGGGATCCATAGAAATGCCACCATCAGAAATCACATGCCCCAAAAATATTACCTTCTCGAGCCAGAACTCACATTTACTCAGTTTGGCATATAGTTTTTCCTCGTGGAGCATTTGAAGTACCTTCCTCAAATGAATTTTGTGTTCCTCATGATCCTTTGAATAAATCAAGATGTTATCAATGAACACCACCACAAATTTATCCAAGTACGACTTAAATACCCTATTCATTAAATCCACAAAAGCAGCTGGAGTATTCGTAAGGCCAAAAGGCATAACAAGAAACTCATAATGGTCATAACGTGTTCGAAAAGCAGTTTTAGCCACATCTTCCGGCTTGATCCTCAATTGGTAATAACTGGACCTCAAATCAATCTTTGAAAACACTCGAGATCCTTGCAACTGATCAAATAAATCATCAATGCGCGGTAGACGGTATTTATTTTTAATCGTGATCTTATTCAATTCATGACAGTCAACACACAACCGCAAAGACCCATCTTTCTTCCTCACAAACAACACTCGTACACCCCAAGGATATACACTTGGTCTGATAAAGCCCTTGTCTAGTAGCTCCTGCAATTATAACTTTAACTCCTTCAATTCAGCCGGAGCCATACGATAGGGGGCTTTAGAAATTGGACTAACACCAGGAACAATAACAATCTCAAACTCAATTTTCTAGTGTGGAGGCAATCCAGGTAACTCTTTTGGAAATATATCCTCAAAGTCACAAACAACCAGGATGTCCTTAGCCGGCACACTATGACTCCCAGTAGTCCAGGCATATGCCAAGTAAGCTTTACATCCGCTTCTTATCAAATGCTTAGCATGTAAAGCAGAGATCAATACAGGCCCCACTTTTTCTTAATGCCCTGCAAGAAAAAGGGCTCCATTTTGAGAATATCAAAATAAACCCGCTTCAGAAAACAATCAATACTGGCATGGTATTTAGCCGGCTAGTCCATCCCTAGAATCACGTCAAAATCACCCATGTTCAACAACACCAAGTCCGCAACCAAACGGTTCCCATCCACCTCAACTATACATCCCGGATACATAACATCCGTAACCACAGGGGATCCAGTGGGAGTACACACAGACAGTTCACAATCCAAAATACACGGGACAAATATAATACAACATGCAAATCACGGAAAAACAAAGGAATGGGTAGACCCTGAGTCAAATAATATGGATGTAGAAACTCCACAAATAGAAAGAGTACCTTCCATAACAATCGGAGATGCCTCCGGATCCTGAACAGCCACCTCGAAAGCCTTTGCCGAGACAGTAGGCTTCTTTCCTTCTAGCCTCAGAAGTAATGGACAGTCCCTGTACAGGTGGCCATGCTGCCCACATCTAAAACACGCTCCCGACAACTTACGGCATGCTTGTCCCGGATGTTTCCTCCCACAGAAGGTATAGTCTTTAGCCGACACTCTAGTACCAGTTATTGACTGAGTCGGTACAATACTCTTTCCCATGTCAGCCGTCTTAGTCTTCTTGGAAGGTCCAGAAGACCCTGCAGCAGATCCGGTACTCACTCCCGCTTAGCTGGCAGTCCTCTTTGCATAGAATCTCTCCGTTTCTGCTTCCTTCTCATAAATCACCGCCCTGTCCAGGATCTCGGCATAAGTTTGGAGTTTTAAAACAGACAATAACTTTCTAATGTCATCCCGTAGACCTTGCTGGAACTTCTTCGCTTTCCTTTGCTCATCCTCTATATAGGAGGGTGCAAAATGGGACAGCTCAGTGAACCTGGTATCACACTCTTTGACCGTCATGTTACCTTGCATCAGTCTAATAAATTCCTGCTCCTTCTGATCTCAGAGATTGGATGGAAAGTACTTCTCTAGACAGGCATCCTCAAACATCTCCCAGGTAATGACCTCATCAGGCACTCCCATCGTCCTATTCTGTATATCCCACTAACTATCAGCTTTACCTTCCAGTTTGTACACCGTAAAGGTGACCTTTTCCAGATCGATACAGCCAATCACAGCAAATATCTTCTTCATCATTTTTAACCACACGTCTACTTCAGCTGGATCAGGCTTTCCTAGGAAGCCCGGTGCTTGCTCCGCTGTGAATCTATCATATGTCGTAGGACCAAGAAGTGTCGGAGCTGGCTTGGGTGCAAGAATCGGAGCTATATGTTTTTGCTCGACAGATTCTACCACATTGGTCATCCTCTCCAGTAGATCAATATAAGCGCCTCTCTATCATAGGGCATGCTATCGCCACCGCGGTCATTCCTTCTACCTCTTCTATTTGCCATCCTATAATCAAGGTAAATGCAAGGTTATAAGGACAAGAATTCAATGGAATGAGAAAGAAATATTCAACAGCTTTAAGGAGTTTCTAGCCTAACCTAAGAACCAATCTCTTAAGGGTCCTAGTTGCCTTAACTTCCTCAAGTTATTCCTACAGGAATTCTGTTAAGAGATTCAATCCTATGCTTCCGCTTTTTAGTCGATCAATTCCTAAGGCATCTCAATTATCTGAGACCAAATGTGACAGAATGGATTTTTTTTTCTCAAAAGCATCCATCAAGATAGAAACATAATTACCGGTCTAAAATATAAGGAAAGACTTTTGCAGAAATTTCGGTAGAGTCTCCTTTGTTATTGAATGAAAAACCCCAAAATATAACCTATATGATCATCCGTTACAAGCATACAACTATCAATCATTCACAATTCTTCCTACAACAAGCATACATGGGATCACATATGCCATCCATGGCATAAATCTATAAAAGCATTAGCTACGCTAACAGTTCAATAACGAAATGGCGTCTAGGACTGTACAGTATATTCAAAAGTTTAGAGTAGAAGCTAAACTATCAACTTACAGAAGCATAGTTTTTCTTTTACCATCACATGGCATGCCGGAGAACCTATCTGGACTGTAGTCAGTCCCGGGTCCTAAATATCGGTATTAGAAATAACCTCTTTATGAAAAACTCTCTTTCACAATCAAAGTTTCACAATTTACTTTCGGTTAACTTCAAAAAGTACATGGAAATTTTATTGGTATAAGTCCGTGCACATTTTCAAAAACAAATTATACTGGGAGCTTCATTTCAATGTCAGTTAACTTTTATATAACAGAATCTACTGTTAAAAATCATCAAAACCTCTTTATTTTTACACCTAGGGCTTCGCCAAAACTTTCAGACTCAAATCGATCTCTAAACATGTGCTTATTCATGAAATTAATGCCATAAATCCATGCATATATATTAAATCACGTAATTTACTCAAACTTCACAATATTTTTGAGCTAGGGTTTCATCACATATTTTCGGAAGCAAATTGAACACTATTTACATGCTTATTCACGAAATTGAAGCCAAAACTTGCAATAAACATGGATAAATACAAAATCTAACCGAACAATTAAAGGAAACATGCTTTATTTACTTTAAACATGCATCAACATCATTTTAGAGCATTTTTATCAACTTTAATGCAAGAGGAAATGGTAAAAATGAAAAACAACGTTCGAAGTACACTTTCCTTGGCCCGATCTATCGTTATTTTTACCGGGTGTGGATTAGAACAAGTGATTTCCCTTTCTCCTCTTCTCTTCTTCCTCTTCTTCCTCTCCTTCTTGCGTGGTCTGCTCTCTCTCTCTCTCCCTTTTCCTTTTCCCCTTCATTTTATAATAAAAACGAGGCCAGGACGTGGGCAAAAGTCGGGGCTGCGCTCCAGCGCTCATAGAGCAGGCCACATTCTGCTAATCACGCTCGAGCGCCCAGCGGGCGCGCTCGCGAGCGGGCTACATTCTGCTAAACGCGCTCGAGCATCCAGCGGGCGCGTGGCGAGAGGGGAAGCTACTGGATTTTGCGCTAGCTGCAGCGCCTCAGGCGCACAGCAGGCGCCACACGGCTGCTTGCTGAACTCGGGTATTTTTCCAACTTCTTACTTTCAACTATCATTTTTCACTACATGTTTGGCCTCTTAATGATACTCATCATTCTAATTACTTCCAATTTTTACATTTTTTGATTCCGTGGCCTCACATGTGTTCCTTATCATTTGGGTCCATCCTAATTTGGTTGTAGCCTGAATAGGCATCCATGAAGTTGAGGAGCTCATGTCCGGACGTGGAGTCCACCAGCAGATCGATCCGAGGGAGAGGAAAGCTGTCCTTGGGACAAGCTTTGTTCACATCGGTAAAGTCCATGCACATCCACCACTTGCCATTGCTTTTCTTTACGAGTACGACGTTGGATAGTCAGTCTTGATACTACATTCCCCTTATGAACCTAGCATCTAGCAATCGCTTTACTTCTTCCTGGACAGTGACCAGCTTCTCAACGGAGTGGTTCCTTCGTTTCTGCCTGACGGGCTTATGACCAGGGTCGAGGCCCAACATATGGACCATCACCTCAGCTGGTATTCCGGGCATGTCAGCAGGAACCCATCCAAACACGTCTGATTTCTTCCGGAGGAAGCTGATGAGTCAGTCGCGGTTTGCCGCGGTAAGAGAGCCCCCTATATGCACTCACTTCTTGGGCTCGGCGGGATCCTGCGGGACTACTTCAGTGGCTTCACCTGATTGGGCTTGCTACAGCGTGGCTTCGTTGCAAAGATCCAAGTCTCCGTCCATGTGGTTTGCCACCGTAGGGGTGACTTAGGATAGGTAGTATGTCCGTCCCATCACCTGATCACCAAGCACCTCTCTTACACCACATGGAGTTGGAAATTTCACCTTCAAATGAGGAATTTCCTCAAAGGTGGTGAGGAATGGTCTGCCTAGGATGGCATTGTAGACGGACGACAGATCGATGACAAGGAATGTTAACCCCCTCGTAGTAGTTCGCGGGTACATTCCCATCGTAATCTCCAGTTGGATTTCTCCCTGCACAGACATAGGTGCATTATCCAGACCGTATAGAGGGCCATTGGCTGCTTTCATCTGGTTCCTTTTTAATTTGAGTTTAAAGAATGTATCAAGATACAGCAAATTTTGAGAGCTTCTATTATCAATAAAGACTTGTTTCAGTTGATAGTCAATAGTACCATCTAAAACGAGTGCGGATACAACAAGGAGATCATGATGGGGGAAGGTTACATGTGCCATATTGTTGCTGCTAAAACTAATGGCATCACTTCTATCCCTACTCTTGCTCTTTTGCTGCTGGAAGTTTGTCCGGGTTGTGGCCTCCTGCTGCTCTTGATTGAGCCTGTGGAGATCATGCTGATTACTCCCGCAACCATATGGTTCCTTGAAGGTTTGCTCGCCTTGCCCTCTGAGGCCACGGTGGCCTACCCCGGGCCTTTGACAAATTGTTTGAGGTGCTTGCGGTGGATCAGGTCTTTTATCTCTTACTGTAGGGTTCGGAAGTTCTCTGTGGAATGTCCCAGGCAGTGGTGGTACTGACAGTATTTTGTTTGGTCTCCACCACTAGGGCCCTTTGGCACCTTTGGCCACTTGAAGAACTTTTCCTCATGGATCTGCATCAGGATGTTGGCACGGGTATCGTTCAGGGGAGTCAGGGAAGTATACTCCCCCTTGGATTGTGGTGTGGGCCGCGGCTACTTTTGGCACTCTTGGGAGTGGTTGCTGTCGTCATTCCTCTTCTTCCCAATTGTTGGCTTTGGTCTTTCCAGGGAATGGGTCACGCGTTCGGGATGCCTAGTCTTGTTGGCCTCCTCTGCCAAGATGTAAGCTCGGGTGATGGCCTCGGCTTCTTGGAAGGATTGGGGGCGCTGGTGCGTCAAGTCCTTGAAGAAGTCCCCCACGGCCAGCGTGGTAACAAAATCATTGAGTTTTAGCTCCTCGGAGAGCTGGGGGATCCGGCACAATTCAGTGACAAAGTGATTGAGGAACTGCATTAGACTTTCATTTGACCTCTGGCGGAGGTGGACTAGGAGCCAAGGTTGCTTCTCCTTCCTTCAACTGGAGGCGAACTTACTCAAGAAGCAGTCGGCGAGCTCGTCAAAAGAGTGGATAGAACTTGGCTGGAGGCCATGGAACCAAAGTGGTGCATCCCCTTTGAGTGTGATAGGGAAGCACTAGCACATCACAACCTTGCTTGCTCCCTGGAGGGATAGGTGGGTGCGGAAGCTATTGAGGTGGTCCATCGGATCCTTGCTCCCATCGCACCCTTCCAGAGTAGGCATCTTGAACTTACGGGGGAGTGGTTGAGTCCAGATGTCCATCGCGAAGGGTGACCTTTGCAAGTCAGCAGAGGACCAGTAGAACTTTTCCTTAAATAGGTGATCCAACATGACCTTTACCTTCTCCTACATTGGCAGGTCGGATCCTCTCCCGCATGTATTAATGATGTCGCGGAGCTCTGTGTGACTTTATGGATCCTGCTGGGCGTGTTGGTCATGACGGATTCCCACTCGGGGAGGTTGTGCGTTACACGAGCTTGCGGCTGTCTACCTCCCCTCGCTGCGAGAGTTTCGGGGGTTGCACTTCTTTGGGCTCTCCTTCTCATCGTCTCGGTCGGGGTGACTTCTAGCTGCTATTTGGGCCATGCTACTAGAGGCTGCCTGGGCCTCGGCGTTATCAGGCTGATTTGATCCGTCGCTGGGGGCTCTAGTGGGATGTCTTCCCCGCCTAGAGGATGACACCTGAGGCTTGGTGGAGCAGCTCCCATCCACTACGTGCTCATTCGGGTATAGAGAGCCTGGAGCATCAGCCTTATGTCGCCCATTTTGGCTGCTAGCTGGTGAATGTCAGGCTACGGACGAACATCAGCACTACTACCCACTGAAGGGTCGTCACCGTGAGTGGCTGCATCTCTTGTCGCGATGTTGACTTGTGCCCGAGTGTTGACCATCTTTTCATAAAGGAGTGAATGTTGAAGGGAGACGCTAGACTTTTTGTTGCATTTTCACAGATGGTGTCAATGTTATACCCCGGGTCCCAAGTTATCGTATGGATTAGGGAGCTTTTGGATTCCTGGTCTGGGTCAAATTTCAAGTTGGTCTGATCTCCGTCGCTGTGAATTTGGAACTCACACAACACAAACCACAAATAAGAGGTTAAAAATTTGGCGGGATCAATCCCACCGAAGACATTCCAATGCACAAGTCAGCAACTTTCCACAATAAACGGAAAGGGGTGCATGCTTAGAGGTGCGCAAAGGTATGCTGTGAATGCACTGAGAGTGCATGAATGCAAGGGTGAGGGATTAATGAGCGTTTAGTTGGAGGCTTGGCTCCCTGTATGCATCGCAAATGGTGGCTCACTCTCTCTCAAAGCCTGAGTAAGGCTGTAGAGGTAGGATCTAGGCACTGATTTGAGAGTTTGAACTTTGGTGTGACTGTTTTGCTACACAATATTAAGCTAGATGCCCAGTATCCGATCCCGTCTCCTGTACAAGGAGAGGGAATTTATAGGCTCCTTGGTTTGGGGCTTTAGGCGCGAGAATCCTTCCCACAGGGATTCATCAGCCATTGCCCAGTGGTGATCACTGGCGTGTCAATTGTCGCCTTGTGGTGATGGGGAGACTATTGTGCTTCGCAGGCCAACATGGTTTGCCCATCGCGTTGGGATTGGCTAGAGAACTGTGGACAGCGGTGTGAGTCGCGGTTGGCAGCGCTGACCTTATCTTCGTTAGCTCGTTTCCTCTATGTTATACCTGCCGCCTTGCAGCCGCATTAATGAGTTGCAGGTGGCGTTAATTGGCTGTGAGCATTGGGCTGCCACGTAGGCTGATTTGGGTATTGGGCCGAGTTGGCCATTGGGGCTGCTGCTTTCCGAATTGGGCCTCACGATTTCTTGGGCCCTGCTAGCACTGGACCCAACATGATGGGTATTCAATTGCACCCACTCGAACCTTCAAACTTACTTATTTGAATCTTACACACCACAATAATTAATATAAGGTAAGAGGATTACGTGATTTGCCACCTGATATGTCTTCTGATATTCAAATTAGAATTATTTCTAAAAGAATTAATAGATTGAAAAAGGAAAGGGGATGAGTGTGAATTAATTGAATTTAGAGGACTCGACTCAGTAAATTTGGAAGAATGAAGAAAAAGGTGAATTGTGGCAAAAGCACTGAATATGTTTCTCTTTTTCTTAATGCAAGACTATGGTTCCTTTTCTTTTCCTCCTTTCTCTTCTTGGTGTTGAACAAGAGTTTTGTATTTAGAGCTTGAATGCCAACCAACCCGTCTTTTCAAAATTAGTGCAACTACTATCTGAAACACACATTTTTCGGGCTCTAACCATTATGTTTGCTTTGTAATCGTTTAGCAGTTAATACTCAACATTTATTTGATTATTTATTATTGCCTGCATTAAAGTGGTTAATGATCTCTCAATTTTATATAATCGTTCATAAAGATTTAATATCAGATTTATTATTTTGTCGGATAATTAGTCGCCCCGATCTTCAATGTCTCTGATCGCTCAGCTATTCAATTGATCAGTAGAGCGATTATCTAGATTGATTTCTAGACCAATTTCATACCAAGTCAAGCAACTATCTTTAGAGTAACAACTTGTGCATCCCATATTCTTTCCATATTAGATTGATCGTATCTAGACCATACCCAATCCTAGATCTTCATACTCAAAGTTGAATTCAAGTTATGAGTATGTTAAAATGAAAAGTTTGTTAGTATATCTGTCAAGCCAACTGTGTATGCTTTGTCTTTTTTTAATTTTCGTAGTGATTGATTGATCTTGTCAATCAGGATCTAATTTTCTACCTTATTAACTGACATTTTTTGATCAATTAACTAGTACTAATTTCCTTAAGATATCTCTTTCTGCTTCGATTATAAATAGATGACTTTTCCTCATTTGTTTAGTAATGAAAACACAATCCTTCATACTTGATGGTACTTTCTTTTGTCTTCTTTTAGACCTTTTTACTTCAACATTCAATGGAGGTCAACTTCAACATTCAACATTCAACGGAGGTTAAGCTTTCCAAACTTGAGGAGAGAGTTTTTTTGAGCAACTTTGCTGCTTTTTGGAGATGTTTATAAAGTTTTTATTGGTTATTGTGACTTACCGATTTTTAAATATCGTAATTACGGGTACTTAAATTAATATAATTAAGATTAAGCTTAATTCATGTGAAAAATTTAGTTTCAAAAGCGGTGGAAAGTCCCGGCTTGGAGCGCTTGTCGGGCATCTCGGCAGCGCCGCGAGCGCCTGGGGTAGGCGCTAATCTGCGAGAAGCCGCTCTCGCTGAGCGGTGGGTGCCGGCCCGCGTTATAAAAATCCAACGGCTCTTTTTTCACATCATTCACGTGGGGAAAGGGAGAGAGAGGAGGGAAAGATCACGAAGAGGAAGAGAGAGAAGGAGGAATTTAAGGTTCTCGAATATGATTTCAAGCTCGAGCCAGTTAGAGAAGTGATAGATCGGGTCGAGACAAATACACTCATACCCTTTTCGTTCTCTCTTTATAATTTTTGTTCGATCCCCATCAGGTATTATTATACAGATACCCGACCCAAGCACATATTTTGTGAAACCCATGACTTGGGCACGAATATTTATCAATTTATTGTCCGATTCATTGTTTTCGCACGGTTTTATGCATGCCGAAACCCTAACCCATGCCTGGACCACGTTTAACCATTTATTTTAGGTTTTATACATGATTTGGCTTTAGTTAATGAAAACCATGTCTTGAATATGGTTATTTACCGATTCAGTGTTCTTTTTTCCAAGTTTTGTCCAATTTTATACATATGGAACCCTAAATCCGTGCTGACACTGTTCACCTGAGATATTTGGGGCTTTTACACGATTCCATTTTGTTTAATTAGTATTTAATCATATATAATTGTATATTCTCAATTGTATATTCCGAAAATATTATGTGTGAACCGTTTGTGAAGAAAATTGTGATCCAGAAGCTTTAAAATTGTACATTGCCTTAATATGGTAAAAATTTTTATTTTTTCCATACTTTATAATGTTCATACATATAAATTAAGTTATGTAAAGACTTAAACCCAAAGAAATATAATATCTATTTAAGCATACAAAGGGAATGCCACGATTTGATATGTATATGATTCATTCTCTTGGAGTGAGAAATATGTGAAAGAAGTTTGGTAGACTTTTTCTTAAAGAATAAGCAATAGTAAAACCTGGACCATGAATTTATATTTTAGATGATAGAATTCCTTGGCATACCATTGATATTATAGTAAAAATTTAAGTATTATCGTGAACATGTTTTGTAGCGGATAATATTTCTTGGCATGCCTTAGTATGCTATAGTGGAAAATCATTGTTTGTATGGGCCGTGTTCGGCCAAGGCCCTTCTACAGGGATTATATGTAGCCTGCCCGCCTCTGGGTCTTGAATAGGAGGTTATGGCTTTAGATTGTGTAGAAGTAAACACAATCTAGATTTTGATCTCCTCCTCCTTTAGTCAGTAAGTTCTATTGGCCATAGTTTGCAAAGATTACAAAATTTATGTATGTTTTTGGAACCCTAAGAGAAGAAAGATAAAATATAAAAAGTTATTTATATTTTAAAAATGTATTTGTTCATGTTCCATGCTATGCACCATCTATCATGCTCCTGTCTCCTTCCCTGTCGCATTTTGTATATATTATATATTATCTTTGATTATATTACACTTACTGAGTATTTGGCTCACCCTTACTATTTTTTCTTGCCTTTAGATAAGCACGATCTTATACTCAATAGGCTGGGGTTGAGGATTAGAAGTCAGCTAGGTGTAAAGATCTTGAAGGATAGGTTTGAGGACTTAGTTTTGTGGTTTATGTACCCTTATGTAGTACCTTTATATATTTTGTGGAGGATTTGTATATTGATGTAGTTATATGTCTAATGATGTACATGTAGTGTATCTCCCATTGTATTTGATGGTTGTAAATACTTCCGTAGGTTTTTATAGTTTGTATAGGCACCTAGTGACATCTTATCTGAGCCAACGTTATACCCAGAGTTACGACGTTGGTGCCATATGTAGTTGTTGGCTTATGGATCCTGTGTTTTGTATACTGTGGATTATGTGGTTGTTGTATAGGAATTTGTATGGGTTTTGTATTTGTTTGGAGGCCTTTTTTTGTCGGAACTCAGCCGAATTTTGGATAGAAAAATATGGTTTGTCATAGTTGGTACCAGAGAATGAGATGCCTTAGGTTTGGTTTGAATCTTATGTGAAAGCTTAGGTTAGAAAAAGATAGATTGAATAAAAAGATGAAAGCGTAGGATGTTTAAGATAGATCGGATAGTTCTAGTTGTCCTAATTTATATGACTTAGATTAGAACTAAGTTAGAAATTAGTGGGTAAATTTGATTGTCTAGCTTATACTATTCTAGTTAGTGTCTAAGTTATGAACTAACCCATATTGTTCTTGTTCTAGAAAGGATATCCGTAGCCAATCGTGCCACCTAGTCGAGGGTCGAGATGTGGAGGTGGTCAACCACGTGACTAAGAGGTCGAGTATCTGAATCTGTGGAGTGGGATGGCGAGACTTGAATGTCTTGGTGGATCTAGTCCGAGTAGGAACTGGGAGAAGGGATGTTGAAGAAGGATACCTTGAGGATTAACTTATATTAATTTTGATCTGAGGAATAGGATTAGGGATGCTCTAATAGTATGGCAATTGAGGCGGATAAGAGAAAATCGATGGCTCAAGGTCAAGATGACTTGGAGTTGATTGCTGGTGCTAGTGAATCCGAGGAAATCGATTTAAAATTGACTTAATAATGATGATCAAGTGCTTGACTTTTTGGTGGCATAGATCTTGTAGAAGTTGAGATGTGGATCGTGAGATTTAAAATGGTATTTGCAGTGATCCGATATCTTGGAGGAGATAAGGTAGTGTCTACTTCATATAAGTTAGAAGGCGAAGTCAACCTTAGATGGTTGATGAGAAAAGAGCTATGGGTCGGGAGGATAAAGAGATTGTGGAATATGTTCGTGGATGCATTTATAGATAAATATTCTTCTAACGAGTTTTGGAAGCATGTTTTACATGCTGGACATTTTAGCCACATGATCAAGAATTGTCTTTATCCCTTGGGTCAGACGGAGAAGAAATCCAATGCCTTGGATTGGATTTTGCTGTGTTTCCAAGTTATGTGTAATTTGAAGATCTAGGCTTTGCACTTGTTGTATCACGATCTATGACATTTTATTAGGTCCGTAGGTATGATTGGTTGGGTTGAATTGATTTGTTTTGTGGTAACGATCCTTGGTATAATATTAGTAATGATTTGGTCGGTAAGTCACAATGTTGGTATGGATTGTGTTGGTAAGAATATTATACTTTTTGATCGGGTTGTGAAAATTTATATATGAGGTAGAATTGGTCGAGATATCAGAAAATTATCATTGTTTTACCTACAGATCATTGATGAGGATATGCGTCTAGTTTATTTAATAGATGAGACCACATTTGGAGGTCATTTTAGTGGTCACAATGGAGTTTTAGCTGCATAAGCAATTGATGATGTTTCCTAGAGGGAAAGATTAGGTTGATTTGCCTTTGATTAGTAATTCAAGGTTGTGTCAGAGATGGCACCAATATTATTAAGGATTCCTTATAGAATCAAGGAAGAATTGGTCAGGTACCACTTTGGGATGCTTTAGGATACTAAGGTTGGTAAGCAATATGAACTGACAATGTTACTTGTAGATGACTAAAGACTTAGGTTGTTCAAAAGATGAATGGATTGATTAGTGGGCATTATGAATTAATTGGTGATTTACTTGATATATCGCAAAGACTCCATGATTTCTAAGATCGACCTATATCCATAGTATTATTAATTATGGATGATTGAGAGTTGTGCCATGGCAGTATTAAGGATAAAGATATGGCCATTGCAAATTTCAATAATGCCACTTAGGTTTGTAGGTTCATTGGCATTTCTATGGATTTTATTGATTGAATCTTTCGGCCATATTTGGGGCAATATGGTGATGGCCTCATCGATGAATTAAAAGAATCATAGGGAGTGTGAACTCTGTTTGAGGACAATATCATGGATTATGAAGGGCAGTTAGCCGTGTACTCAACTGGGAGAGAATATGAGTTTGGTTAAGGAAAATATTATGTTGGGCATGTAGTTCCTTCAAGAGCATGAATGTGGTTTTGTAGAGATTTGAGCGATGATTCCTTTGGAAAGGATTGATTGATTTGAGCATGATCGGAATTACTCTAACTATGGCTTGGAGTTATCAATTGGGGTCTTTGCTTTAAGGATTTATAGGTTTTGTTTATGGATATAGTTATTGTCTAACTAATCCTAAAGGTCTGAGTAGTCACATCATACAGATTATATGATCACGCATTAGTGCAA
This sequence comes from Nepenthes mirabilis, assembly GCA_025585075.1. Lineage (NCBI taxonomy): Eukaryota > Viridiplantae > Streptophyta > Magnoliopsida > Caryophyllales > Nepenthaceae > Nepenthes > Nepenthes mirabilis. The sequence continues at coordinate 1,251 of JAODPA010141458.1, read as the reverse complement.
ATAGGTAAACTTGCTTAAGAATTGTGAAGATGAATCTCAGTGCTTTTTAAGGAAAGCAGATATTAGTGCTGATAATTGATGTTGGGAGTCGTTGGACTTAATATACTTTTGATACTTTGTAGGAGATGTGAAATGTAAGGTACCAATTTTTGGAACATAGTAAATATAGGTAATTAAGTTAATATAAGTTGACTGAGATCTAAGGACACGGGAGAAACTGGATTTAAGGGCCGAAAGCTCGGAATTGGCAGAATTGGGAACCAGTGTCATAAATCGTGAAATGTTAATCTATGAATAAGATTTCAAGTTTTAAATTATGATAATCTTAACTTATTAAGCTAATATAATTAAAATTAGAGTCCAAAGATATGAAATATTGGGTTAGAAGGGTCGAAACGGACCCTAGATGGCGAGAACGTAAAACTGGCTTGTTACAGGCTTGACGTAGGCCTGACCCGTACCTGTCATGGGCTTGAGCACTCGGCGAACGCTGATACCAGGGCAAGCGTGCCTACTGTGCACTGTAGACAACGCTCAAGCGCTAGTCTGTGTAAATGCCACGTATGGTTCTTTTAAATCGTTGGGGGACATAGTTTGTAAGGGGGAGCAACAAAGGCACGGGTAGAGAGAAAGGGAGGAAAAAGAGAAAGAGAGGAGCAAACGAAGGCCCTTGGGTTCGATTCCAGCTTTGAGCTAGTTGGAGAAATCGTAGAGTGGGTCGAGGCAAGTGCATCTATACCCTTTTCTCCCATTCTCTTTGATTTTCGTTCGATCCCCTTCGGGTATTATTGTCCTGATATTCGACCTATGTATATATACGTGATACCCATGCCTTGATTACGCATATATATGAATTTCATGTTCAAATTTGTAGAAATTGACTGATTCTCGCACTCAAACCCTAAGCCTACAGTCGGACGATTTCAGGCTTCAATTTTGGGGGCTTTTGCTTAAATTGAGACTAGAATATCATTACCTATATCCTATATAAGTTATTTTATTGATTGGATATCCGATTTGGTGGATTTATGTGGATTTTCATTCGCAAAACCCTAGATCCACACCCGGAACTCATTTAGGCATTTACTTCAAAATTTATACATAAATTGGCTTGAGATTATGATTATCCATGTCTTGGACTTGGTAATTTACCCATTAGATGCCCAAAATTCTGAGAATTGCCTGATTATACACAATGTGCACTGTTCACTGCAGCGGGTACTGTTTACCCGAGCCAGTTTATAAATTTTG
>JAODPA010141457.1:4512-15806 GCA_025585075.1 Nepenthes mirabilis | reverse complement strand
TACTCAAATTATTTTAAGTTAATCGATTCACTTGTGTTTCCATTTTTTGCCGAATCAATGTAATTGATTCTGTATTCGGGCGGTTTTTTTTTTTTTTTTTGAAAAACAAATTTGATGATGTCGAATTTGATCAGAAAAGGTCAATTTTGCAATTTCATATGTCGATTTTGTTGGATAGAGTAATAGCATAAATCAAATTTTGCAATTGTTAAAATTGCAGCGGAAGAGCAGGAAAATTCAACGAGCAAGATGAAGGATGGCCACCTGCTGTCACCTTGAGCGTTACTGACGAACACGTAATGAGTCGCTCCTTCTCGTCTGTTCCTGTTCTTTGGCAATTTGTTTTCACATGCACGCATGATTCTCTCTCCTACTGCATCTTCGGAACCCTAAATTTTGGTCTTCACGCGAGATAATGGGTAGGAAAGTGGAGTTCCCAGAATCTATTGCTTGCCATTTCTCTTCTATTACTATAATATTATCGCCAGCTAAGCGTGTTGTCATAGATTAGAATCATGATTCTACCTAGAAAGAGTAATAACAAAAAGAATACAAAAAGAGGGAGAAGATTCGAAATATGGTGCGAAATTTTGATTTCTGGTCCCTGCTTTCTGTTCTTGGCTACTGGCAATGCATGCTCAAACGATGGGGCATTTCAATTTGATGATTCTATAATCAGGTTGTTGAGGAAGTCAGACGACTTCTTGAGATTGCTTAATTAAAGCTTATTTGAACTTAATTTGAGAAAGTTTAGTAGCTTCCGCCTGTTTTGAGCTTATTATTAGTGAGTTGATTGCTCAATTCATCATGGTTTTGTCAACTATAGATTGTAAACATAGTCCAAACCTACCACCGCCCTCTTAGAAGTTCATTCAAAATGAGTTGCCAAATTAATAAGCCAAATTCAAACCTAATTGTAAGCTCCTTATGATTGAAGTTGTGAGCCAGAGTCTAAGCAATGTACTGCCCTATCCTGAATGTTCATTCAGGAGAAAAATGCCCCCAGTTATTTCCATTTTCCATTTTATTTTTTCCTAACAAATAGCTTTTATGTACCTTGCTGTTAACTTTACCTTTGTTTTGCTAATTGATCTCTGTACCCAAGTGAAGGCCATGTGAAGATAAGAAGTGTGGTGAAAATACTGTGAGAGAGAGAGAGAGAGAGAGAGAGAGAGAAATTATTCTACCTATTTTTTATTGTGATCACTAATGTAAATATCATTTAATATGTATTGGTATTAGGCCTATTGATGCCGGCTCGATACTGCAACAATATTGTAATATATTTTTTATATCAGAGATATATATGGTAATATATTAACTGATATTTAAAATATCAGCTGATATGGTTTCTATCAGTTTACGATTTTCAGAGATTTTTTTTTCCCGATATATGTAAAATGAATACATATTATCCGATACCGTTATGGCGATGAGCGATACTAATACTTTTATTGAGGTGGTGATATATGAGAGAGGCTTAACTAAGTCTGGTTTACAGAATCTAAGGTTTAGCCCTATGAGATTTAATGTAGAAAAAAAATTAACATAGTTGGATTCATGCATATTGTTGAGGTTGAGTGGCCTTTGCTCAACACATCATCTGCTACTCTGGACTACTAAAAATATATGGCACTATCTGTCTGTGAACCAATCTGCAAGTTAAAACATTGCCTCCACAAAAGGGTAATATTTATGTTTAGGTCCACAGAATAATGCCATACTAATCTCTTTTATGGTACTTAAATGAAAATATTATTCAAATATTGGCTTGAGTAACAATTAGGCTCACAAATGCATTTTTTTGTTTTTTGTTTTGGTTCTGAAATGGACAATTGAGTCTCAAGTCATAACTTGTTTCAACCCCTTTTTCAATTAGCGGAATAAATGTATACATGAATGTATAAGATACGTAAAATATTTTCAGATCTAAATATAAATAATAAACAAGAATATCAATAATAAAGAAGATGAGATTTTGGTGATGAAGAAAAATCTCAATAACCACAGTTATCGAGTAAAACCCTTCTGACTTCTACGGTCAGGAAAGAAATACACTAAGAAAGTCAATTTACAAATCGGGTGGTACAGACACAATAATTTAGCCGACTTATTCCCGTATTGTAACTCTTATCAAGAAATTCCTTGGATTTGCTCGCCATAGTGGAACTAGACACGTTCCGATTTTTTTGTCAATCTTCTTTCACAAGCCGTTGAATCTCCGCAAACCACTCGATCCTAGTTTTCATGCCACTTGCGTCTCTTGCGAAAGTTAACAGGTAAGAAAATATGTGTAGGATAAAGTAAAAGAAATGAGAAAACTTCACTTGAAGCACAATAATTGAAGGTGAGTTTTTGCCAATGGGAGCCAATTATAAGCATGAAAGTGAGAGCTTTTATGCTGAGCAGCTATAAAAATATATCTCCGAGAGTTCTTGCACAAAGAGAAGAAGGTAGCTATTTATAAAGAGACTTAAAAATTAGGTTAAAAAATGTGGCCGTTTAAATTTGCAAGGCCCCGATGCTTGAGCGCTACTCAGGCGCGCCCTAGCTCTCCAACACGGTTTGAGCATGCCTCGAGTGCTGGCACTTGGCAAATAGTGCATCGTGTGCAGCTTGTGCGTGTCTCGAGTGTTGACTCTCGGCAATTGGCTCTTGAGCATGGATCGAGCTCACCTCAAGAGTAGATATGTGGGAAATGGTGCTTGGACGCAGGTCAGGCGTTAGGCAAGTGTGGATACTGGGAGTTTTGCATCGGTGATCATCGGGCGAAATCTGATATAGAACTTTAAGATTTTGGAAAATACGCCAACTGATGACTAAAAATGGTTACGGAATATGCTAATACAAAATATGCCTAATGGGTTCCTCAAAATGACAATGATCAATTCTAATTCTTAATTCTATAAGGTTGTGCCAATGTTAAGTCTCCAAAAACACAACAAAATATAAGAACACTTTGTTAGTACAGCGATGGCTTGTTACACAGATCATCCTAGTTGCTCTAATGGTTAGTAACCTCCACTCATTTGACTTTATGAAAAAGAGAAGAAAAGAAAAGAGGAAATACACAGCTTGCCTTATGAACCATAGGTCGAAGTTCTATATCCCTAAGCTTACTGGTGAACTTATGATCTAGGTGGTTGATGGTATTCGGAATTTTTGTTCAACAATATATTTCAGGAGTGAGATACATATACATATACATATATATATATATAAGTCATCTTTCTTTGAACTACAATGATCAAGGCTTAGTGGCTTATCAATAGATCTGCCCCTTCTCAGGTGGTGATTGACAATGGCATTCTCAAAGTCACTTGGACTGTTCCAGAGGGCCAGCTTATCGGAATACATTATGCTGGAGTGGATAATTTGCTGGAAACTCATAACAAAGAATCTAATAGAGGGTATCGGTACTTTTTTGCTTGAAGGCATAGAATTGTGGTTGTCTTTGACATTACTTGGATTTGGATGCTGTGAAGAAAGGAGCTTTATCTAATTTCAATTTCATATCCACCTCCAATTATCTGCCAAATAGACTTAACCAAGGGCCTAGGAACCTTTAGGTAGCATACCTTGGCACAAAAATGAAATATGCAAAATTTATTTTTCCATTTACATTTGACTAATATAGGGCCTGTCCTGGTCTAAAGCTGGGGATTTGTGGTCTGTGAGTAGGAATTTCCACCAAACAGCTTAATTTTACTAGCGACGTACCCAGCCTATCTTTGATTTTGACCATGTGTACTGCAAAATCCAACACCAGTAGTTTTTATATTTGACAAACTAATTGGTCCAGTAGTTTTTTGTGGATAAATGCTAGTCCTTTATTTGATGTTGGGTTTACTCTTGCACATTTCTTGAGAACCCTAAGATTGATACGAGTGCAGGTATTGGGATATTGTCTGGGGCAAGATGAAAAATGAAAGCTATACCTACTGGTATAATTTCTACCTTTCTGATCTGTTTGGTCGTATATTATAGCAGGACATTTATGATGAAGTTTAATGATAATTGATCAAGTGCAGGTTGATAGGATCAACCTTTAAGATCATAAGGGAAGATGATAATCAAACAGAAATCTCATTTTCAAGTAGATGGAATCCAGCTACGTGGAATTCATCAACTGATTTCTCAAGTCTTCCCATAAATTTAGATAAAAGGTACTAAACCCATCCTGGAAATTGAAATAGGGGATTTTAATGCTTGTTCCGCATGCTGGTGAACTGGTTTTTACTTGGAAAAAGTAATACTTCTGCTTGAAAGAGGAAAAGTGACTTCTAAAACCACCTTTTTTCCTTTTTTGAAGAAATGTCAGCAGTATGATTAGTTTTTTTCCTCCTCTTTTCTTTTTGCTAATTTCCAACAGTATAATTAATTGTACTACAAGCCTTCTTATGAAACTATTGGCTCATTATTTCAGGTATATAATGCTACGTGGGTGCTCTGGGTTTCATTCATACGCCATATTAGAGCGTCAACAAGGATGGCCTAGTGCAAATATTTACCAAATAAGGGCCGTCTTCAAGCTTCATGGAGACATGTAAAGAGAATTTGCCTCCTGTCATTTATTGATTGCATAAACAAGTATTATCATCTTATGTCTATCAAAACAATTGCCAGGTTTCATTATATGGCTGTTTCAGATGATAGGCAAGGGATCATGCCAACGTTATTGGACCGTGAGAGTGGCCAAATACTTGACTATAAGGAAGCCGTTCTTCTGACAAATCCAAGCAATCCTGAACTGAAAGGACAGGTATCCCCAATCAATTTACTTGACTTAGCTGATCCATTTTGGTGAATTTTTAAGTGGAAGAGGACATAATTTATATATCGAAACGAACTTTTGGCATCACCAAAAGGATCAAAACCACATTCGTTGGCTGATAATTTTTCTGGATAAGTCGAACTATTAGAAGCAAATGGAAAAGAAACACCAAGCGAGGATCAAAGAAACTAGCGACTAATCACTTAACAGATACAAATATGCGAATATTCTAATATCACCACGAGCTGCTTTGTTCTTGCGCTCCTTGCTAGCGGAGCAGCATATCTGGAAAAAAAAAGAAAGAAGAAGTGTTATTAGATGTGAAACGAGGACAACCCTTTAGGGCCTTTTAAGAGCATTACTCTTTTTTTTAGGCACTGATTTGACTGACTTTTAAGTCAATCATAGAATCAATTTCTATTAAAATTTGATGAGAGATATCTGTAGTATATATAGGTTACGATGTCTTCACTCATGTGATATTGCTAGGGTAAAAAGGCTAGAACTCAAATGCTTATCCTGTTCTCTATAGATGAGACTGACAATTAGATCTAAACTTAGTGTAGCATTTGTAAGTCTTCTTAATGACAACTCTCTCTCTCTCTCCCCCTCTTTGCTTGATTTTGTTCTCATGCAGGTGGATGACAAATATCAGTTTTCATCTGACTATAAGGATAATAAGGTGCATGGGTGGATATCTTTCAATCCATCAATTGGGTTCTGGATGATAATGCCGAGTAATGAATTCCGTTCTGCTGGGCCCGTCAAGCAAGACCTCACTTCTCATACTGGTCCAATCACTCTTGCTGTGAGTATTACATGAAGTCCTACATTACCTTATTGAATTCAGTGTGCCATATGGGTGGGCATGTCTGGTAGCTAAAAATGTTAAGAATTGAGTCGGTCCTAACTCACCCACTTACGCAATTCCAACTCAAAGGCTATGCACTAGGTGAGCATAATCCGTAACTCATGTGGAACCTATATGTTATTTTGTTTGGACAGACGAGCAATGTGGACTTTTTCATCCTTGTTTATGAAAAGAAAATGGAACCAATTAAGCAACAATATGATAGAAAAATAGAATAAGTAGAACACCGAGAATTTTATATGGAAAACCCTTTGAAATGGAAAGTGAGATTTCTATGTTTAGACCTTTATCACCTAGAGGGGGATGAATTGATGATTATTGCGAAATTGAAAACTATTATGTGATAATTAATAATACGTTAAAGATTTCATTAATTAGATAAGCATGCAATCACACTTATACATAAATCATCAATCAGAAATAAGATAGTAGAAAATAAAACAAGGTATAGGTTTTGATGATAGTGGAAAAACCAAAATGGAAAAAACCTCCATGCTTCCGTAGCCACACTGAATAGAAAATTCATTATGAGATGTTCTACTCATAAAGAGTTGTTTTAGACATGAAGCACACTCTGATTGACCTTGTGACTTATCTAAAAAATTCAGATCTGCTATCTGGTCTCGGACATCTCATACACGTGGATCTTCTTCTTCTAGCTCTCAAACAGCAGTAGTGGTGAACAATTACCAAATCATCCAATAGCAAGGATACACAACCTTACCTTGTTTTGAATCCTTAATCTTCTCAAGAAAGTAGGTCTCTAGTACGGAAATCAAATCACTCAATTATGGAGAACTTCCTCTCTCAAATTGGTTTTAGTCCTTATATGCTTGATCACCCCAATCCAATTCGTCCCATATGTATATATATATAAAGAATTAGGGTTAAAAACAGGTTAGAAAATCTAGAAATAGTGAGTAGCACATGAGCCCGAGTTAGGTGCCATCCCCTGTAATGATAGGTGCCAAATAGGCGAACTACAGGTGCAAAATATACTGCCAACCATGTATGAGCATGCCTCAGGTGCGCATTAGGCACAAGGCATACTGTGAGGCATGCACAAGCATGAAACAAACTCTTCAAATACTAGACCAACCCTATGGTCACATGAGCACTCCTCATGCCCAAATATCCACAGATCTTTGGATGGGTCATTGCACATGTTTAGATTCTATGAGTCTTATAGTAGATATAGATAATTGAGTGATGGTAATCTGTATACTTGCGGACTTTCCTTACCACGTGAGAACATAATATCCAATAGACTACTAACTTAGTTATGGAAATCATCAATTATAATATTACTAATAATTTTCCAATTTGACAATTCTGTGACCAAACTCACTGAGCTAGAAAACAATTAAATCATAATTTCAAACACCACCAAGATGGAACTGTGTATATGAAAATCTACTTTAGAACTCAAGATATGAACCAAGACGATAGAGACAAAACAAGCTCACTAGAGTTCCACCTGCTATTCTTGTTCATTAAGATTAGCACGTGGACGACAAATAGTGCAACAAAAAAATTTCTTCCTGAGAATCGATAGTAATACAACACATTGAATGTAATGAGATATACCCATCAAAACTTATCAGTACATAAAGTATAGAAGCCGAATTAATGTGTTGTTTTTACAATATAGTTACAAATCGTAATCATCAAAGTTGCAGATAACAAATATTTTCAACAATGCTAATCAACCACCCCTTTACACTCCACTCCCCCTTCTTGTCATGGAGACTAAGGGACGTACTAGTCCTTATCCAAACGATCTAAGGTAGGTTGCCTATTACACATTGCTTAAAGCTCATTGAATAGACACACAAAGTTCTTTGCCTGGCTTTTCTTGAGACGATGAACTGTAGCTGTGAGAGAAAATTGATTGGTATGAATGACAAGTTGATCGAAAATGTGGGAGAGTTGACCCATGATAGTGGAAGAAAGATTAGGGTGTGATATGACACTAAAACAAATGTCGAGTTTACTCGCAGTTAGGTACAGTTGGCTTCCTATCATACTTCTATACAGTGTTTGATCAACACTTTTTCCATAAGAATTGTATCCTAGCTTGACACTAGTGCTCATTGGTATTCTAGTGTGCGTTTTGCTCTCAATGCCAAATTTATTGACAAGATCTTTCATGCATTTATACCGAGAGAAAAAGAGTTTGGCATCCAATTGTTTGACATTCATTCTAAGAAAGAAATTTACTTCTTCAACCTTGTTGATTTTAAATTCAGTTTTGATACAGTTTGGGATTCAGTAGAAGAGTGAAAGACAATATCATCAGCATACGCCTGAAGAATTAGCAAGAGTCCATTGTATGTTTTTATAAATAGAATTTTAGCCACGCTCTATTGAGTGAAACCATGCTCAATAAGGCAAGTTGTTAGCCTATCATTACCAAGCTCTACGAGTTTATTCTAATCCGTACAAAGCCTTTTTCGACTTATAAATGTAATGTGGATAGTTAGGATCAATAATTCCCTTAGGTTGTTCAACAAAAGCTTTTCTTGGAGAATGCCATTCAAGAAAGCACTATTGACATTCATTTGATACAATTTAAGCCCAAGTGAGGAAGTTGTGGAAGGGAGAATACGAATGGACTCTATGCAAGCAATTGGAGCAAATGTTTCTTCAAAATAATTTCCCTCAATTTGAGTGTTTCTTTTAGCAACTAAACCAGCTTTGTTCCTAGTTATGGTTTTAGTTTCATTGGTTGCATTTTTGAAAAATCCATTTGATCCCAATAATATTTGCTCCATTAGGTCTAGAAACTAACTCCTAAATGCCTTTTCTCGCAAATTGGTTTAATTTTTCATACATGGCATTCACCTAACACTCATTAGAAAAAGCCTCCTTGGCCATCTCACACATAGACACTCATTTAAACTCATCGAGGGAAATAGCTGTGAAAATGGCGTTGAGACTACAACTATCCTAATTGCAATTGGTCAACTCATCACGAGACTTCACCATGGTGTCCTTAACGGTAGTAACATTATTTTCCATTTGTGTGGGTGGGGTCCAACCTCTTTGGGTACTAATCCAAACATGTTCATCCATTGATTTCAAAAAAGCTCTCATTCAAACATTTCAATATGCATAGTTATTTCTAGTAAAGAAGGGATGACAAGAGAAGGACTAACTCAAGCTTATATCTGAAAGAATTTAGTCTTTGATAACATGTTATATTCATGTATTTAGACCCATTATCATCTAGAGTGGGTGAATAAGTGATTATTAGGAAATTGAAAATTATTACATGACAATCAATAAAATGTTAAATATTTTACTAACTAGATGAGCATGCAATCACACTTACATTTATATTATCAACTAGAAATAAGAAAGCAGGAAATAAAATAAGATCCAGTTTTTTTTGACAGAGTAAAAACCAAAATTGCAAGCACCTTAGGACTTTCATATCCACGCCAAATGAGAAATTCACTATGAAATATTAAACTTACAAACCAGTAATTTAGACGCAAGATACACTCCAAATATCCCCAAGACTTGTGACTCTTTCGAAACAACTCTTTAGATCTACTCTCTAGCAATGGATCTGAAACTCTTGAACATCTCCTCCACGTTAATCTACCTCAGTGCTTAAACAACAATAGTGGTGGACAATCACCAAATCATCCAACAATAATGATACAAGACATTCCCTTGATTTGAATACTAATCTTCTCAAGAAAGTGAGCTTCCAGTACAAAGATCAAATTACTCAATTATGGAGAACCTTTTCTCTCAAAATGTTTTCGGTCCTTACATAACTTAATCACCCTAATCCTTTTATGACAAGCATGACTAGCGCATGTATGCCAGTTTGGTGTGCATCATTCACCATCTCTTGTAATGTTGGGCACACAAGTACCTCACACATGGAGTATTTTGCCCCTCATGCACGAGCACACATTAGGCGTTGGACATGCTGTTGGGCAGCAATAGCGTGTGACAAGCAAACAACAGGCGTAGTGTATACTGTCAACCACACAAGAGCATGCTTGAACTGCGGGGCATTTTGCTAGGCATGCATAAGCATGAAAAAGGCTCTCCTCAGACCCCTGGACCAACCCTATGGACGCATAAGCATGCCTCATGGCCAAATAATCGCAAATCTTTAGGTGGGTTATTACACATGTTCAGACTCCTTAAGTCCCACAATATATATAGATAATCGAGTGATAGTGATCTTTACGCTAGTGGACTTTCCATATCACGGAAGAACATAATATCTGGTAGACCCTAACCTAGTCACGGAAATTGTCAATTATAAAAATCCTAACAAAAGGGAAAACCATGGCACATAGAGTCCAGAAATTATCAACTATAATTATAAAGGATACTTTACAACTTACACAAGTGAAGCAGAACTCATTTCTCTCACTCTCAATGTGTTTTCCTTCCCAGTGTAAGTCTGTATACTCTTTGTATTTACTAGATTTTAACACTTCAGAGCATGCCCAAACATGTAATCATTAGTTTCTGTATATATTGCAAATATATATGGTAACTTGGCGGCAAGAATTAAAGCACTATGACACCTGCTACAGAAAAACAGTGTAGTTGACAGCCTTTTTCTAGAAAAATGATTGGTGCAACAATTTACCTTTTCCCTTTGAACTATCCCTAATCAGTTTTACTCTTCCGTTGGGAAAGACTGAAGAGATTCATTTACTATCCCATGGCCCCACTTGATCATGTCTTGCACCCTCTTTATAGCCCTGTACCCTGGACAAGTCAACTGGAACACCCTGGATGCCCCAGAAATTTGAGACACCTAGGCACCTCATCCCCTGCACCTCATCCTGGCTGCCTTGGTTTTTTAATCGGACATCCAGACTAACTTTCTTGGTCCAACTAAAGTAAATATAGACACTTTTCTTTGATTTCATCGAATAAATGTGGGCATGGGACTCTCGTGGAGTGACCCACCCTAACAATTTTTACATAAATTACTCTCCCTTCCCTTTCTAGCTCACCACTGGACTTGTGCATGCCCCTCTGGACTGCCCGACTTGATTGAGTGAGAATGTGGAATGAAAGATTGGTCGATATGCAAAATGTTGCATGATTTATATCAGTATCGTGTAGCCTAACACCGATATTTTTCATTACTGTAATAAATTGCGATATATTGTTGTATCAGCAATACATTGTGATATGATATTCTAAATATTGTTTAATACACTCGATATGACATTTTCCCCCTCATTTTGTTCTGCTTCACAAAAGAAGTTTTGCATCAAACACATTCCTCTTTCCACCCCCTGTTTGGATAAAACTTAATCAGCTACAGGTATTGTATGCTTTATTCCAATCTACATTCCTCTTTGACAGAAGCTGCAAGAATTTTAGTCATCTGTTGCCATCTTTTCACTTTAATTTATGAAATTATTATCATTTAGAGCTTATTTGGCTCTAGGAAAATTGGAAGGAAAGGAAAAAAAATATATAAAGGAAAGATTTTTTTTTTTTTAATGTTTGGCTAACAAGGAAACATGTAATGACGTAATATTAAGAGTCCATGACAATTTGTTTTTATTTTCTATTAATAACCAAACAAATAAAACACTTCTATTACAAAATTATTTCTTTTTTCATATGATATTTTTTTCACGTTTAAATAAAAGA
>JAODPA010141446.1:0-15806 GCA_025585075.1 Nepenthes mirabilis | reverse complement strand
ATTCAACCAATTGTAAGGGGCTCAAGTTTTACCAAGATTGATTTGTGTTTAGTATATCATCAATTGAAGATAAAGTTAAAGGACATATCAAAAATAGCATTTAGAACAAGATATGATCACCATGAATTCTTGGTTATGCATTTTGGTTTAACAAATTCTTCTATAAGATTTGTGGATCTAATAAATTGTATTATTCAACCTGCTGCGTCCTCAGATCCTGATTGTTGTACAAATGGGGATCCAAATGTGTCCTTAGATCCGTTCTCCGTATAATCGAATCTAAATCCCGTACAACATAAAAGAAAAAGCAAAGTCCTTTTTTGAGTGAGTGAGAGAGAGAGCAGCGACACACAATATTTTACATGAAAAATTCTCTCTTGAATGAGAGAAAAAAATCACGGGACACTTGGTCCGTAAAAGATTTTACTTTGAAATTTTTTATTACAAAAGACTCAAGTTACAAAAGAGAATGAGAACAGTATTTGAGAGTATAATAACGTCTTTTTCTCTTCTTTTGGGCTTGCCATCTCTTGCCTCTTTTTTTCTTTCGGGGCTCATTCTACATATAGATATACTGATCGGTAGCCACCTACCCAGCAATGGGCTTGCGTGTGTAGGAAATCTTGCCACCAACCCTACAAAACTCATTGTGTTGTTTCGTAAAGCCTACTGACTCTAAAAGTCAACTACTCTTCTTAGGACGTATGTGCTCTGCAAGAGCAGTCATCTTCCTTGAGACGTTACCTTCATCCCTTTTTGCAGCTAACAGAGTCAGCCACCAACTCTGATGCACCAACTCTGTAGATTAAAAAGAGTCCTTAGTTGTTTCCATAAGTCTTCGGGCCATAATGGATTCTAAGGCCACTACTTCTCTTGGGCCAAATTAACCTCCTAGGCTCCCCGGGCCTTCATGGCACAAGGACCCAATTTGTAAAAATGGGCCTTCCAACTAGGTTCTGGGTATTGATACCCATCACTAGCCCCTCATGCCAAGATATTTGAAAACTTCAACCTTTGGCATGTCTGTTGATCGCAGATTAGCTTGAGTGGCATGTGAAGGCATCCTCCACTGGAAAACCGTCCATGCCTTTGCACTGTGTCTATTATCCGACAATAGCTTGACAATAGCATATGTTCCATTTTTCTCGCGCAAACTTACAAGAGTCCGAGGACATTAGTGAGGCCAATAATCAAAATGTCCGAGGACATTATTAAGACCAACAGTTTGACCAGAATGTGTCCAAGGACATTATTAAGACCAACAGTTTGACCAGAATGTGTCCGAGGACATTATTTGAGTTCAAGATGCTAGCGCACGTCGTCAATTGAGGCATTAAATACGATTGACGTCGTCTCAAAAAGGTAACAACCATTATTATTCTCTGTCTAGCAAAAATTCGACATGTGCCCCAATGCAGAGGTGTGTCTTTTGAATCGAATCAATGCCCCAATCCCCTTTATTTGTTGGGATTCTCTTCGATTGCACCGTCTTTTGCTTCAGACACTTAGCCACCATTTTCGTGCTATTTTCCTCTTCCTCAAATTTTCTTACTATGGTATCTAGTGTCAATGACATTGCCTCCACTCTTTCCCATGGAGACATTGAGGGTTTCCGCTTCAAATAAAAGATTCCTAGTTCGTATGCCTTCTTGGTGCCCGGCGCTGATGATCGGGCCTGTTCGCCTTCGGATGGATTTGTCACTGTATACAAGACCCATCTAAAAGGAGGTCTTCGATTTCCCATGGCCTTGGAGCTTTACCAAATAATGAAAGCCTTGGAGGTTTCAGTTACCCGACTATAACCAAATGCCATAAGGTATCTAGTTTCCCTCTATGTCTTTGCTTGCTGCTAAGGCAAAGTTTTTGACAATGTGGCTATTAAAGTCATTTTGAGGTTCGTTCATGGGCCAGATTGGATTATAATTTCTCCGCACCCTAAGTTCATCGTTATTAGCAAGGTAATCCCGATTCCACCAAATAGTGGAAAGATAAGTACCTTTTTCTCGTGGTGCCTCCCGAGTAGGGGGTTTTGAATGAGTGGGGAAATGTAGTGTTAGTCTTTTGCTCTGACGTTACTAAACAAGAAAGAGAAGTGGTGCAGGATTTCACTAACTTGGTATTGGCCAACCTTGGTTCGTTTAATGAGAATAAGAAAAATTGATAGTTAAAGAACGAGGCTTTGGAGAAAGTCAAGTGGGATTCTCAGCCTGAGGTCTCGAAAACCCTTATTCCTTCGGTGACCAAGAAGAGGAAAATAAAGAGAAAGAAAAGGTTGCTGATAATAAGAGAGCTGTCTGATAGGGAAGGGAAAAGCCATCGGATAGAGACAAGAGCTGAGACTTCCTCTTCCGACGACGATGAAGCCGTCATCGAATGACTGGTGAGGAAGAACAGATCCAAGGAAATGGTCTCAGCTCAAAGCACTAAGGTGGTCGGACCCTCTGCTATCGGTGAATCTATGGGTCACGCATTTTTGACCAAGGACATAGATGTTGGGCCACTCGTTCCTTCATCCTTTGTGGAGAGTTTGCCCGACCTTCCGACCACCTTTTTTGGTGAATCCTCAGAACCCATTGTTAAAAATCCCTCCAAGGATATTGTTGAGGCATTGGCTGAGAGGGCTGTGAGAGAGGAAGAAACAAGGGTAGCTGAAGTGCCCAACTCTATGCTCCCTTGCCTTGCGATTCAGGTGTATTAGGAGAGGGGTATTTTATCCAAGGCCATTCAGAAAGCCAAGATCAAGGATGTTTTGGGAACTCCAGCAGCTTCATCTGTAGATCAGGCAGAAACTGGAGCCATGGCCCATCTCGAGATAGCTAAGTCCCTAGTGTTAGTTATTGATGAAGTGGTTCACGAGTTCGAGGTCGTGGTTGATGTTCAAGAGACTAAGGAGGTTGCTGCTGTCGTTGATGTGGCTCAAACATAGGGACAACTGGAGCCCAAAGTCTAGAGAGATGAAGAATTTCCAAGGAGATCTTCCTTTTCGAACGTGCATTCCCGAGTATTTTTGTTCCTTCACTTTAATTCAGGCTCTACTGATTAGCTTTTTCCTTACAGCTACGAGAGTGAGTCGACCGTTTTACTTTAATTATTGTTGAAGCTACCCAATCCTGCATAGACTTATGTACCTTCAAGGCTTTGGAAGAGCGTGTCAATCGTCTCAAGCGTGAGCTCACAAAGGCAAAGTGTGACGGCCCCAGACGTATTCCACCATATACGGCCGCCGTAAGCCTAACCTTTACAACATATACGGTATAAATACTAACTAGGTGGACATAAAAGTTTTTCTTTTCTTTTATATATATTTTACATCGCATACACGAGATCGCTTAAGGCCGAACTCCTTGAGTTGGCCATCAAAATTTAACCTCATACCTGACCGGCCAACATTAAGGTTGGTCGGACATGAAAACCTTGACATGAAATGAGATACTACTAAGAAAGTCAACTTCATTTTCCCATATTATAATTACGAAAATATACTAACATCCATTAATTCTTTTACAGCGGAAATATTTTAGAAGTTCTTCCCAAAACATCAAAAGAAAATACATCAATTCCTTCACTCATTCGCTGATCAGCTCCGCCCAGCTATGCTGTCTAGCTACACCACATGACTCTATTCAATTTCATCCTCCAAAACTTCGCATCTTCTGAAAAATAGTAAGAGTGAGCTACAAAGCCCAACAAGGTACCCACATGCAGAAAACATTAACATGCATATCATCAGATCAAAATAATATAAACTTAGCATACGAAAATCACCATATCATTTCTTCTTAAGTTCAGGAATCTCTATTCTTATTCTTATTATCTTGTCTTCAGAAAATTCATAAAACTATACAAAATTCTTATCATCTTTAGAGACCGAATGGGAGTGGACAACATCGAAGAAGGGTTGTGTGCTACCCCACAACCTAAGGCTGTATCCTCCTATTATACTCCCAGAGGTGGGTGGTAATGCCTTTTACCTGGTATACAGGGCCGTAGTCCATAATCCTTGTGCCACCAGAAGTTTTCCCGTGGCCCAGGGGCAGTCCTCGAGTGTCACTCCAATATCATTCATCCAATTTTAACAGCAAGCTTAGTGGAAACTCGGTTCTTAGTTCATATCGTTCGATGGCCATCTATCATAGTTCAAAAATCGGAAGTCATAGAGTTCCACTTGTTGTCCGGATTACATACATTTTTTCTTATTCTTATAGCCTTTGTTCTTAACTTCAAATAATTGAAGTCCGTAAAGCCTTTCCTTTAACGTCTTAAAACCGAATATCTTTTATCAAAGTGTCGAAAGTCTTATTTATCAAAGCCGGAGGTCTTATGCCAAAAAGCTGAAGGTTATTGATCAAAAGCTGAATACCTTTTCTTTAACAAGCCAGAGGTCTTTAACAAGCCGGAGGACATATATCAAAAGCCCAAGGTCATATATCAAAAGCCGGAGGTCTTTTATCAGAGCCGAAGGTCTTTTACGCAATTTCAAATCAGATATCTTAAAAACTTATTCGTGGCCAGAATTCACACAAGTAAGTAAGGTAAAACGAAGATCTTTATGAAAACATATAACATAGCTTCCTTTAATCATAGCATTAATAGAAATTCAGATGATCGGAACAAATATCAGGTATACCGTAACATAAGTTCATCAAAAATCAGACATACTTACATTGCAAACATGAACTATAGAAAGATGAGTACGCTTATAGTAAATCATGAATTTAAGGGGGTACACTTGTCTGAGTCTCTTTACTTCGTCTCGAAATTCTGGGTTCCTTCACTAAGACACTCGGCCCAGAGTCTCTTCCTAGCATTTTTTCTTACACTCTCTAATTCTTTATTTATGGGCCTTTGATCTGACGGTATTAGGTAGGGCAGGTCAACCACTCGGGGGTGGTTGAAAATTGGTTACCTACTTAGGCATGGTCATCATAATTAGTCATCACGATAATCAATCAGGCGGTCAACTCTTCCTTGGCTTCTCTTTGTATTTTTCGATCAATTGATGTTGACCGGATTAAATTTCCCCTCTTTCTATCGCTTATCGTCTCCGGAAGCCGTTTAAATGGCCTCCGAAAAAAGTGTCTCCGAAAATCTCATCTCTTATCGTCTCTGGAGATCATCTTCATGGTCTTCGAAAGTCTCTTCAATGGCCTCTGGAAAAGTCTCCGGAAAACTCCTCAGTTTCCTTCTAGAAATCGTCTCCGGAAGTCACTGTCTAAGGTCTTCGGAAACATTCCCAAATTTTCTTTAAAAATTGCCTCTTAGTTATCTTCGGAATCGTCTCTGAAATTATTATTTAAGGTCTTCTGTCTAAGGTTCTCGGAAGCTCCTCAATGGTCTTCAGGAATGGTCTCCGAAAATAAGGCCTCAGAAAGCCTATCAAAGATCTCCGAAAAAGTGGTCTCCGGAGGTCATCCAAAGGTCTCCGAAAATCACTATTTCTTCTTGCCTTTGGAGATCAAGGTCTCCAAAAATCACTGTTCACGGTCTCCAAAAAATTATGTCTATTGAAACTTGGTCGGCCGGCCTTCATGGCTTTAACACTTCTAGCCTCCTTCTTCCCTTCCGATCAACGGGTGTTGACAGAAGAAGCTTTCCTCTTCACGTTTCCGGTCAACTAGCGTTGACTGATTACGTTTTTCCTCACGTGTTCCGGTCAACATGCGTTGACCGGATAAATTTTCTCATTACCTCTTTGCCATTCTCTCGCCACAAAAAATTTTGATCCTTATATTTTCGATTACAGAAGATCCCAAAAATTTGATACATTATACAAAGAATAAGATTTCTTTCCTCGATGAGTCTTTAAGAATCTAGCAACAGCAGCATGTTTCCCTTTGGAGCAGGAATCTTCAGCTAGAGGACGAGCTCAGGGTTTCAATAAAGGTTAAGGACATTACATCCGCATTAGAGCAAAAGTACTAGGATGGCGTTAGACTGTGTTGGCTCATAATGTGGATATTGAATCCAAAGTTTCCTCTTTCTTTGCTTCATCCAGGGAATGCCAGCACTCAGTGCAAGTCAGATCTGATTGGTTGCCCGGAAGAGGATAACACTCTTGACCCCTCTCAACTAGGGTCTTTCAGGACTTAATAAAACATTTTTTTTTAGCTAAACATAAGATATAAATCAAATTTATTTTCTGATACAATCTCTCTTTTTACTTGGATTGTTTATATGTTAGGTTTTTTATTGGACATGTCATAAGGAAACTCTATCCTTTATGAGTAAAGTGTCCAAACCTTTCGACCATTGTTGGCTGAAGATGCTACCTCTAGGGTCTTCGCATTCTTACTATTTTAAGCCCCCTAAATTTTTAAGTTTAACCTCTTGCGGGTTGCTTGGTACTGTTGCCAAGTTTTTGAGTCTGACCTCAAATGTGCCGCTCGGCCATTTCGAGTTTTTTTTTTAGTCCGACCTTAAATGGGCCACTCGGCTATGCTGAATTTTTTAGTCCTACTTCACAAGAGTCGTCGGACTTGCAGAGTTTTACTAACTGTTTTAGAATAGCTTTGGGAACAAGTGAAAGGAACCATTTCACTTGACTTAGGAGCAGTCTAGGTCTCATAAATTTGTGAGATGATATGCAAACATTCAATTGAATGAAAAACAATGTATAAGCAAAAAGAATTTTATTGCATTAATAAAATGTGATACAAGCACATCAAATGATACAATCGACCTTACCGGGCCATCTATATATTTATTGATAATATTTCTTAAGGTGGGAGGCATTCTAGGTTCGAGGGACAAGTCTACATTTCTGAGTGCATAATCTATATGCCCCATTTTGAAGGATGGTCGAGACCAGGAACAGCCCCTCCTAATTTGGGGAAAGCTTGTTCTATCCGGTTGTTTTACCCGTGGCCTCAATACTCCTCAGTACTAAGTCTCTTACTTCAAACTGGTATGCTTTTACCTTCTTGTCATATTATCGGGCAACTCTCTACTGGTATACTGCTGTTTGTAGTCTTGACATGTCTTAGACTTTCTTGAACATATTAAGGTTTTCTCAAAGCTTCTAGGCATTGTCACTCGGGATGAAGTACTCAACCCGAAGACTAGACAGTCCAACTTTCACTGAAATGACTGCTTCGACCCCATAGCACATACTAAATGGTGTCTCCCGTACTAGTTCTCTCAGTATTATTCTGTACGACTACAAAACTGAAGGCAATTCATGCACCCATGAGCCTCCCGAATGTTCAAGCTTTATCTTCAGCTCATGTAATATCGTGCAATTCATGATTTTCACTTGCCTGTTACTTTATGGGTATGTAACTGACATATGAACGAATCTTATCCTTAAGTTAGTATAATACTTGGTAAACTATTTATTAATAAATTGGGTCCCATTGTCAGTCACAATACATTCTAGAATACCGAACCTGCACACAATGTTCTGGTGGATGAACTCTATAGTATTCTGTTTGGTTATCCGAGCCAATGGCGTGGCATCAACCCACTTCATCAAATAGTCAATCTTGATGATCAGGAACTTTCTCCGTCCAGAGGCTGTTGGCAGAGGCCCAAGTATGTCAAGCCCCCATTGTACAAATGACCAGGGTGATTGCAAAGCTTGTAATTCTATGTGAGTCTAGTGAGTGAGGCTTCCGTATACTTGGCAATTTTTACATTTTCGCATAAAGTACAGGGCATCGTACTTCATGGTAGGCCAATAATACCCTTACCTCATTAACTTAAAAGTAAAGTTTTTACCCCTAATGTGAGATCCACATATCTCGATGTGCACCTCTTGGAGGGCATAATCAGCCTCTTTGGGGGCGAGGCACCGTAAATACAGGGTAGAGAACCCACATCGGTATAATTGGCCGTCCATGATGGTATACTAACCTACTGTCTTTTTCACTTTCTTGGCTTTATCCAAATATTTTAGTAATGTCCTGTCAGACAAGTACCTCAAATAGGAAATCATTCAATTTCTAGCATTCGATACCTGCATCACCACTGGCTCGGGATCTTCTATACTCGGCTTCTCAAAAACTTTGTGTATTCCTCGGGTATACTACTTAGGGTCTCCTAATACCGCTGCCTTTGCTAGCAAGTCGACTTTTCCGTTATCCTCTCTGGGGATGTGGACCTTTAAAAGGTACTTGGAAAGTTATGGGTTGTTTATTTCAAAATTTTTGTAGACTTAATTGACAACTAACTCAGAGTTACTGTAGACAACAAAATTTCTGGCCGAGCATTCCTTAGCCAACCGAAGTCCTACTAGTAATGCCTCATACTCTGCGGCATTGTTAATTGCTGAAAATCTGAGACTCATTGAATATTCTCTCTGATCCCTTAGATGTTCTCAGCACAATGCCAACACCACAGCCATCCTTCATTGAAGAGCCGTCCACATGGAGAGTCCATATTGGCAGGCAGTGAGGTTCATTAGCATCACAAAGGCCTAAAGCCTCTAGAGTTAGGGTTGTTATCTCGACAATGAAATTCGCTAAAGTCTGACCTTTTAAGGCTGGCCTCGACCAAAACTCTATGTCAAACTCTCTCAACCCAATACCCACTTGACCAATGTCCTGATATCTCGGGCTTCTACAATATTGCTCTTAAGGGCTAATCAGTCAAGACTATAACTTTATACACTTGGAAATAAGGCCTCAGTTTCCAAGCAGAACACACAAGCGTCAAAGCTATCTTCTCTACATGAGGGTACCTGGTTTCTGCATCAGCCAAGGTTTTACTGATATAGTATACATGTTGTTGCCTATCATACTATTGTTGAATCAACACCGAGCTTAAATTTATATCAGACACAGCGAGATACAAATATAACTTTTCGCCTGGCTGATGAGAGGCCAAGAGAGGGGGGTTTAACAAATATTCCTTGAGACCTCGGAAGGCTTCCTCATAGTTGCTCGTCCGCTGGAAGTCGTTAGTCTTGGTCCCCTCAAGGCATTGAAAAACGATAAGTATTTCTCGGCCGATTTGGCTAAAAAATAAGAGAGCACTGCTATCCTCCCGGTCAGCTTCTGGATTTCTTTCACTGTTTAAGGGGACTTCATGTCAATGATGGCCTTGATCTTCTCTAGATTTTTCTCAATCCCTCGGCATAAAATAATGTAACCTAAGAACTTTCCAAAAGCTACCCTGAATGTACACTTTGTCGGATTGAGCTTCATCTTGCGTGCCCTAAGGACATTGAAAGTCTCGTCTAGATCTTAGATGTGGTGGTCGATAGCTTTGCTCTTGACGAGCATATCATCCATATAAACCTCCACATTTCTTCCAATTTGGGTTTTGAATATCTTATTTATGAGCCGTTGGTAGGTGGTACCAGCATTATTCAATCCGAATGGTATAATCTATAACAGTATATCCCTTGGTCTGTCATGAATGACGTGAGCTCCTCATCCTCAGGGCTTATCCCTATTTAATTGTAACCTGAGTACGCATCCATAAAACTTAGGAGTTCATGTCCAGACATTGAGTCTACAAGTAAATCAATCCTAGGCAGCAAAAAGCTATCCTTCGGACATGCCTTGTTAATGTCTGTAAAGTCAACACACATCCTCGACTTTTCATTACTCTTTTTGACCATGACTACGTTCGATAACCAATCTGGATAGTGCACCTCCCAAATGAATCTAGCATTTGAAAGTTTCTTTACCTCCTCGCGAATGGCTACAAATTTTTCAGCCAAATAGTTCCTTTGCTTCTATCGAATGAGTTTATGACGGGGATCCAGGCCCAATTATGGACCATCACTTCAGTTGATGTACCTGGCATGTCACTTGGCACCTAAGCAAAGACGTTCGAATTTTTTCGGAGGAAACTGATGAGCCGGTCTCGAAAGGATTGAGGCAAAGAACTTCCTATCTGAATGAACTTTTTGGAATCGTTGGGATCCAAAGGGATTCGGCCTATTGATTCTCCAGATTGAGCTTGTAGTAATGTTGTTTTATCACAAAAGTCAAGGTCTTCAACAGGTTGGGGAAGAGGTTCCTAAGTGAGTTGAAATAGATAGCATGTCCGTCTGACTACTTGATCTCTGAGGACCTCCCCGATCCCAAATGACGTTGGAAACTTCATCTTCAAATGCGGGATAGAAATGACAGTACCAAAGACAGTCAAACAAGGACGTCCAAGGATAGTATTATAGATCGACGGAAGGTCTACTACTAAGAATGAGAGAGTCTTTGATGCAATCCTTGGATAAGTCCCTAAAGTGACTTTGAGTTAGATGACCCCCTAAACTAGCACTGGCTTATTGTGAAGTCCGTAAAGGGGTCCCTCAATTGCCTTTATCTGACTTCTTTTAAATTCCAATTTAAAATATGTATCAAGATAAGTAAATTTCTCAAATTTTCATTATCAATAAACATTCGTTTCATCTAGTAGTCCATAGCTCCATCAAAAACGAGTACAGTTATAACCAAAGGGTCAGAATGTGAGAAAATTATATGAGTCATATCTTCGTTACTAAAATTAATGACTTCTTCCCTAGGTTATGCCCTAGGCCTCTTGTTGGCTGCGGTCATCACAGAGTTCTTTCTGGCGTTGCCTTGTGTCGGGCAAGTTAATATCATGTTCATCACTCCCGCAACTACTTTGTGCCTCGGTTGGTCAGCCTTACCTTCACCTGCTATTCCGAAAACTTGTTTCGATCTTTATAGAAAGCAATTTAGATGGCCTCTCTTGATCAGCTCCTCGATTTTCTTTTATAGTGTCTAGCAGTCTTCAGTACTGTGGCCTCCACAGGGATGGTAGTGGCAATACTTTAACTAATCACCTCCATTTGGGTTCTTTAACGCTTTTGGCCACTTCAAAAAATTTTCATCCCGAATCTACATTAGGATGTTCGTATGTAAATCATTCGAGAAAGTCATGTTCACAGGCCTGAACTCCTTTCGAACAACCTGTTTGAACTTTTGCTACTTCCTCAATCCTTGGGAGTCTTGATGGTCCCCATTCTTTCTCTTTCCCTCCACTGCCCTCAGGTAATAATTCTCTTCTCATTCAGGCTTCTTCACTTTATTGGCTTCTTCAGCCGCTATATATGCTCAAGCTACGGCCTCGGCTTCTTTGAAGATCTGGAGGCCCTTGTGGATGAGGTGCTTAAAAAAGCTACCTTCTTCTAATGCAGATAAGAATGCGTTGAGCTTTACCCCATCCATTAGCTCTGAAATTTTCCTGGCCTCTACAATAAATCAAGACAGAAATCCTCTCAAACTCTCCCACCTCTACTTTACACGAGCAATGTGTCATGGCTACTTCTCTATTCTCCTACTAGAAGCAAATTAGGAGAGAAAATTATCTGTCATCTCACCGAGTGATCGAATTGAGTTCGCTGGCAGTCCATAAAACCATATCCTAGTATCACCTTTAAGCGTCAAGGAAAAATATTGACACATCGTCACCTCATCTAATCCCTGAAGGCTCAGATGCTCTCGAAAGTGATTCAAATGATCCATAGGGTCAGAACTCCCGATATAGACGTCAAGATTTGGCATTTTGAATTTTGGGGGGGAGTGGTATCATCCTGATGTCCATTGTAAATAATGATCTACATAGGTCAGGAGCTACCCCTCCGGCGTCTTCTCCAAAAACTCGCTGCTAAATTTTTTTCAAGATTCTCTTCTACTTGTGGGGGAGCCGTCATCTTATTCTCATTGAGATAATTTCTCAACTCGTAGGGGTTCTATGCAGCTACCAGTTCTAGATGGCTCTTACCCTTCGGAGGGATTTTGTCACAAGGGGGCCCTTCCTGGAATGCAGGTTCTTGATTGTCACGTGAATATTGAGGATTTTGCCTCTATGGGCTTTCCTCCTAATTCGTAGGACCTAAGTGACCTTCAAGTCACAGTGGGATTTTGCTACTCGAGGCAACTTGGATCCCAGGGTCCTCATGCTAATTACCTTGCTTCGAGGGGTGCTTCTTCCCCTTACCCTTCTTCTTAGACATGGCGACCTGAGAGGCCCTAGATGGTGCTCCCTTCGATCTCTCGTTCATTTTTGAAAAGAGGGATAGAATAGCTCTGGAGATGTCGTCTATTCTCGTCGCCAGTGCTCGTACATACGGATCAAGATGATCGTCCACCTTAATGCTTGTAGGAGGGCCATTACCACATGATGCAGCATCTCTGACCGGGGCGTTAGCTTGTACTCGTACGTTTACCATGTTTTAGTTATTGAGAATGTGTTAACCAGACTTTTGTCGATTCCCACAAACGATACCAATTTTGCGTCCTCGGATCGTGATTGTTGTACGGATAGGGATCCAAATATGTCCTCAAATGCGTTCTCCGTATAATCGAATATGAATCTCGTGCAACACAAAAGAAAAAAGAAAGTCCTTTTTTGAGTGAGAGAGAGAGAGCAGCGATACACAATATTTTATGTGAAAAATCCCCTTTTGAATGAGAAAAAAACCACATGACACTTGATTTGTAAAAGATTTTACTATGGGATTTTTGATTACAAAGGACTCAGGTTACAGAAGAGAGTGAGAACAGTATTTGAGAGCAGAATAACGTCTTTTTCTCTTCTTTTGTGCTTGCCACCTCTTGCCTCTTCTTTTCTTTTGGGGCTCACTCTGCATGAATATATGTTGATCGGCAGCCACCTACCGAGTAAGGGACTTGCGTGTACAGGAAAGCCTAGCACCAACCCTGCAAAACTCATTGTGTCGCTCTGTAAAGCCTGCTGACTCTGAAAGTCAACTGCTCTTTTTAGAACACACGTGCTCTGCAAAAACTACCATCTTTCCTGAGATATCACCTTCGTCCCTTCTTGAAGCTGACAGAGTCAGCCATTAACTTTGGTGCACCGACTCTACAGATTAAGTAGAATCCTCAGCCATTTTCATAAGTCCTTGGGCTTTAATGGAGTCTAAGGCCACTACTTTTCTTGGACCGAATTAACCTCCTGGGCACCTTGAGCCTTCATGGCACAAGGGCCCAATTTGTAAAAATGGGCCTTCCAACTGGGTCCTGGGTATCGATACCCATCATAACCGTACCTGGACCAATATATGGTGATTTTTATTAATGATATTTTGATTTATTTGAAGAGTTATAAGAAGCATGAGGCTCATCTGATAATTGTTTTGCAAACATTAAGAGACGGGCAGTTATTTGAGAAGTCAAAAAATGAGAATTTTGGCTTAACAAGGTGTCTTTTCTCAGTTCCATTATTTCTAAAGGAGGAGTGCGATGAATCAAAAGATCATTGAGGTGGTGACTAATTGGGGAGGCCAATGAATGTTAATGAGGTTTAAATTTTTCTCAATTTTGTCAATTATTACAAACACTTTATTGAGAATTTTTTAAGAATTTTGGTGTCATTGATATGTCTGACTCAAAAGAACATAGCATTCCATTGGGATGAAAAGGTGGAAGAAGCCTCCAAGGCAATTCTATATGAATATTAGCACTTCCTGAGAGAATTGGAAGTTTTATGGTTTATTGTGATGCTTTGGAAAACAAAATTAGGTTGCATGTTGATATAGAGCAATAGGAGTACCATTTACAGATCAAGGCAATTCAAAATTTATGAGCAAAACTATCCTACCCATGATTCAAACATGGTTGTAGTTGCCTTTGCTTTGAAGATATTAAGACACTATTTGTATATAGATAAATTTGTGATATACCCCGATCATATAAGTTTAAAATACTTATTTTTATAGAAAAAATTAAATGTGAGATAATGATGTTTAAAGGATTTATCAAATTATTATGATTATGAGATTTAATATTAGTCTAAAAAGGCAAACATTGTTGCAAGTGAGTTGAGTTGGAATTCTTCCGGCATGATGGCCCATATGGTGATTAAAGAACTGGAGATGCTCAATGGAATGAAAAATTGCAATAATCATTTGCACTCCTAAAGCTCAAAGATGATGCTGTTGTATTTTTAGTTGTAATCGATAATTATTACAAAGATTAAGGAGTCCCATATGGATGATTCGAATTTGATAAAAATTATTAGAGATTTTAATAATGAATTATGAGTGAATTTTAACATTTGGCAAGATGGAGTTCTTTTATTCAGAGATCGCATTTGTGTGCCTAACATTAGAGATTTAAAGGATAAATTTTTAAACATAGCCCATAGAGCCAGGTATACTATTCATTTCAAAAACAATAAAATATATCAAGAAATAAAGAGACTCTTCTACTAGAAAAATATGAAGCCAAAAATAGCTACTTTTGTGGAAAGATATATGATGTGCCAATATGTCAAGGTTAGATACCAGAAGCCTTTAGAATATTTACAGTATTTGTTTGTTCTTACTTGAAAATGGAAACATTTTATGATGAATTTTCTATCAGGATTGCCTAGAATGACAAGGAATCATGATTCTATTTAAGCAATTATGGACCGATTGATAAAATCGGCTTATTTCCTTCCTATTTGGACCACACTTTCAAGAGACCATTTGATATGATTGTATATCAAGGAAATTGTAGGGTTATACAAAATTTTAATTTTAATAGTAGGTGAACATATTTGAAAAGGAAATAATTCTTCACATGGAAATAAAAGAATTCAATGTTATTAATGAATAAAATATTTCAGAATCTAGATACTCAAGATTTGCATCAAAATTTTGAAAAAATTTGTGTAAAGAATTAGGTATGAATTTGAATTTCACTACGGCATTTCACCCTAGATAGATGGATAATATGTGAGAACGATACACATTTTGAAAGATATGCTTAGAACCTCTACTTTAGAAATGAAATGAAGTTGAGAAAATTATTTTTCGCTAGTTGAATTTTCATACAATAATAGCTATACATTGAGTATTGAAATAGTTTCATTTGAGGTTTTGTATGGAAATAGATGTCGATATCCTACTAATTGGGAAAAAATTGGTAATCATAAATTTTTGGACCCCAATATTATCCAAGAGGTGTCAAACAAGATCAAATTAGTTTAGGATTAATTGATGGTTGCTCGCAGTCAACAAAAGAGCTATACTAATCGTCGAATATCTAATTTGAGTTTTAATGTGATCGATCATATATTCATGAAAGTATCCTTAAGGAAAGGCATATGGAGATTTTTGTTGGAGGAAAATTGGATTTGAAATTTATTTGGTAATTTAAGATTTCACAATGAGCCAAAGATGTAACTTCTAAATTAGTCTTATCTCCCAATTTAGTGGATTGTCATGGCATATTTCATGTCTTGATACTCCGAAAAAATTTTTTGACCCTTTATATATTATCGGATATGAACTATTACAAATTGACAAGAATTTGACATATGTTCTAATTCAAATTTTAGAAAAGAGAAATCAAGTTTTACATATCAAGGTGACTCCATTGGTTAAAATGTTTTAAAGAAATTATTTACTCAAAGAAATAATTTGGAAATGTGAGGACAAGATTTAGAAGAAGTATCCTGATCTGTTTACCCAATAAGACATGTAAATTTCAAAAATAAAATTTTTTTTTAATGAGAAGAGATTTGTGATGCTTAATTTTTCATTACATGATTTATGGCAATATCACTATATGAATTGGGTTAATATAGTGAATAATTACATAATGGAATAATTTGAGAAAAAATTGGATATAAGGAAATCAAACTAGCACCTAAATAGTGCTTGTCTCCATAGTCGTGCGTGTTTGAAACAGTAGCAGTGGGCTTGAAGAACACCTATGAGGCACTTATGTATAATTTAGGCAAATTGTGTGGCATCTGAGATGGATCTACTGTAATGCTTATACGCATTTGATGTAGAGTGTTAGCACCTAAGGTGTGCTTAATGCAGTATTCGTATGCGCCTATGTATCTAGGTGGCATCTAATGCTTGACTTGTGATCATGCAT
>JAODPA010141435.1:0-15807 GCA_025585075.1 Nepenthes mirabilis | reverse complement strand
TATTACCCATAAATATTTAAAAAGAACAATCTTTATCTAAAGATTTATTACTTTCATAAAAGCATGGTTTAATGAAGCGATTTTTCAAAAACTTGGTATTTACTTTATATACTAAAATTGATATTTACGGAAAAAGCCAGATCCGGTCCGGACCATTTATTTTCACCAATAATTATGACCGGGCCATAGTTTGAATTAGATATTTTTAATACTGGTATACTGTTACCGACATGCTATACAATTTTAGATGGAATAAAACGGGCCGGTCGAACGATCCGTTCTTAATCGGGTCATGTCATCCTGTAGAAATCAACCTCTGCCCTTCTGAGCTGAAGGATCACCAGACCGACGATCAGCTAATGGACTGCTCGTTTCGTCATTGAATTCGAAGCTTTCTCCAGGTTCTCCTCTTCTGCTCTAACTGCTGGTAGGTTTTCTTTCTTTCTTTGGTTTTTCTTGAACGACTTTTAAATCCTATCGATGACTCGAAACCCTAAATTTGCCGTCTTCTTAGGTTATCGAAGATGGAAACTCTTCAAAATTTGTTTATTGGAGTTCTTTTATCTGGATTTGGCATAGTTTCTTTGTTGTTGACTCTGATTTCATTGATATGATTCTCGATGAAGAGCAAATTGAAGTATCTGATTTGCTTTCGCTACGAATCATTTGCGATCCGAATAAGATATCATTATAATTTGGTATATTATTGAATATGTCAAAGATTTTTTTCGTCTGTGATTCTTCTACACGTGATTTGCTAACAGATGCTATTCTGTATGGTTTCCATATCTGAAACGTGCGTGGATGTCAAAACTCATTGCTTAACACCTTACTTTTTTCCTGTGTATAATATAGGTATTCCGTTGACAGTAGCTAGGTATCATGGATATCAATTCGAACTCACCACCTCAAGAGAACACTAAATTAAAGGCAGCATTCCGAAAGCCTACGGCTGATTCAGCCAACAGAAAATATCGGCATCACTCCCCAGTGGACTCATCTTCATCGGATGGTTAGTCCTTTCAAATGGATTTCGTTTCTGATTTTATTGCAAAATAGGCCATTGTTTCTGTTGTTACCAAGACATCACCTCTGTTCTAGAATATCTGCAAGTTTAAGTAGTTAGATTGATTTATATTCTCGTCTTGTTAATTCTACATAGGCGTTAATAGGTCAAAAAATTGTGATGGACTTTTTCGGTGTTTTTATTTGTTGGCAGATATGTACCTCTATTTATATAGGATGGACTATGCTCTTTTATTGGATGTTGGTCATTTTGTTTTACATGTTCCACTAAATGGAATCAAAGGCTGCCTAAAATGCAAATGGCTACAGTTTTGAACTTGTAATCCCAGATATTCAAAACTTAAAAAAGGTTGTACTTGCACTCAAACCTTTCAGGGCATTACACTTCTTATTTTACTTACACCAATCTTGCTCATTGGCAATTGATACATGATATACTGGGAAGTCTACCCTTGAGCTGAATTGACCTAAGTCCTAGCATACATTTATCAGACTTTTTAAGACTGTTGATAAGTTGCCTGTTATTGAAGCCAGAAGTAGAAAGTTGTGTAGAGTACAAAGCAAATGGATATCCTTTTTGGTTTGCTGTCGCAGGCATTCACTTCTAAAAAGACATTTCCTTCTAAAGGGGGGGAATTGAAACGAGAGATAATTGCTGCTTTTATTTGTTTGGCAGTGGGTTTGTGACACAGTGCTATTGATTTTTTTCCAAATATTTTCATGTATGTATGAAGATGTGAAATTGAAAAAGTTTACATGTATAAAGATGTGAAAGTGTCAACTCCCCCCCTCCCCAGCACAAGAAAAAATAATAAAATGTAAAAGAGATTTGGATGGATTTTAGGGGTGTGTTATTGCTATAGCTAATTTTTAGTGCTGTTCTGTACTAATAAGTGTGCATGCTTCTATTATTTGTTATCAGTTATGTGCTTGTCCTTACTGGCTGCTTTTAATTCTTTTATCATCAATAGTGATGACAAGAAGTTCAGTGTACATTTGTTCATGCAAGCATCAGTTAAATACTGGTCACAATTGCTATATATGGGAATGCAGTTTGGATGTGCAAGAGAGCTTATTTTCCTGAATTATTTTCGTGTTCCAAATAGTGGGTTGGCTACTAACACCATCTTTGATTACTGATAGTAATCCCTGCTCTTTTTAGGTAGTCCCATGCGCAAGCATAGCTTAAGCCCGGTCTCTTTAAAGGAAGAAGCAAAGGTGTCTAATTTTCAGAGTCGGAAGGATGATAGGAGCGATGCTAGAGGCTCTAATAGGAATCAACATGGCCGTAGTAATGACTCTTACGAATATTCTTCAAGGAGCTCCCAGGGTTATAGCCTACATGATGGTCATTCCAGGCATGGGAAGCATGCAGATGAAGATGACAGAAACTATTCAAGGTTATCCTCTCGATCAGCTCGAGAGCCTAGAGGCAGCAGTCATTCTGATTACAAGGAACGAGAAGGTGATTATATTATGTCAAGGGATCATCATGGAGATGGGGACAAGTACACCCGAGACAAATCCGACAGCATGGGATATATGAGCAAGGATAAGGAGAGAGAAAAGCCATCTCAAGACTACAGGAAATTTAGATATAAGGACTCATCTTCTGATAGGAGGCATGATAAGCTGACTGCCGAAGAGAATCGGTATGATGATCGTGATAGACATGTAAGGGATAGAGATAATCGAGATGGGAAGAGGGATTATAGTTGGAGTTCTAGGGGTCACAAAGGTGATCGCACAACCTTCTACGGAGAATATACGGGCCGTCGAGGTGATACAGATTCCGAAAGAGACGGCGGTGGGTACCATATGAAGGAATCATTCAGGGGTGAAGCTAAAGAGTTGGACAGCAAGAAGGAAAAGAAGAAATATGATGGGCAGGATATTAACAGGAATAAGGATGCACCTGGTACAGAATTAGGGGAAAGGTTTGAAAAGGGAAGTGGCTTTGCAAGTGAAATTGAAGAATCTGCAGCCAAGAGGCACAAGCTATTCAACTTGGACAAGTATACTGATCAGAGGACAGAAGGTGCATATTTCTTTTCCCTGATATGTTTGATATATTTATTGTAGTTTTGCATTAGTTGGTTGTTGTCATTGGATTTTCTTCAATCAACCACAACTGTATCTGATGAAAGGTAAACACCAGGTTCTAAGCACGTTCAAGAGCCTGTTGGTAAAGTTACCGCAGATCATGCCCCTGTCATTTGTTCTGAATCTGCTACTAATGTAAATGCCGCTAAAGTTGCTGCTATGAAAGCTGCTGAATTAGGTACTTCTAGTAAATATCCTGTCACTTAACAAATGTGTTTATCTCTAGCTGCCAACATTTTGGATTTTGTGCTTCTACTAAATAGGACTCTAGAATCCGGTGTTTTCTGCTCAATCTTTTGATCACCAATATTTTCTGCCTTTTTTTGTATTGCATACTCATGTTTAGCATAGCCTGATTGCATATCAATGCACAGATGAGCTTGCTTGTGTTTCATAAAAGAAGTTTTTAAACGTAAAAAATGTCCTGTTTGACTAGAGTCAAATATCCTCTAGAATCCGGTGTTTTCTGCTCATCCTTCTGATCTACAATTTTTTTCTGCATTTTTTTTTTTTTTTTGGGATTACACATGCATGTTTGGCATCGTCTGATTGCATATCAATCTACAGATGAGGTTGCTTGTGTTTCATAAAAAAATGTTTTAACCATAAAAATTGTTGTGTCTGACCAGAGTCAAATATAGTATAGAAGGCTGGAAGCTTAATTGGTTATCCTAGTTTAATTATGTTTGTGATACCTACAATAAGTTACTAATAGGAAATAAAAACGGAATAGGAGGATTTATGTGACATTGGTCTGTTGACTTCCAAGTTTTGATATTTTTGTTAAGAGGATGAGAGGGATGAATCTGAGTTCATAAAATACCTACGGCCCAGATTGCAATATCTATTCTGAGCCTTTTTCACACAATCCCTCTAATGTTTCTCTCTCTTCCTTCCAATCACACTTTTTTCAAATTTTCTGCCGGGAAAGGTGTTAGTCCAGCAGATGCTAGACCTTGCCAGTGGAGCCCTGGTCATGGAATGAACTTGTCAAAATAGTATCAAAAATCAATCACAACCACCATCGTCACCATTCCATCATTGCTGCTATGCACAAATTAAGGAGGGAGAGAGTCGCACATGTCAGGCCAGATCTTCTGGCTACCTCTAGTGTTGGCGAGGGCCAGTAATGGTCCTAATAGGCAGCTATGCCTTTCTCAATCTTTCAGGCAATTGAAAATTATCAGGGAGTCTGACAACTTCATAGTCATTAGATTGAGGAGGGGAACATACCTAAACGTGGCTCATACCCAGAAGTATATGCCTAGGCTCTAAGGCGTGCACCTTTTGTTAAAGCTTAAGGTATGCATCTTGAACGCCTCGTAGATTTTTTTTCCAAAAAGGAAATAAATTATTTCTTTTTAAATTAGCCATTATATTTAGTTGTTACTTTTAATACTAATTAGTGTATGTAAAATTGGCATTAATAAAAGTAAAAAGTAACTTTTTAGAAAAAAGGAGGGAGGCTATTTTGACTATAATAAATTTGTATTTGAGGATAATCCTTTGACAAACAGCCTAGTAGCTGAAATTGTTAAAAATATTTAAGATTACACATCACACTTAAATGAAAAATACATGCACATAGCACTACTTTATTGGAGTTTATAAATAATGAAGATGTTAACTTTGATAGTTAAAGATGAGGAAGTCTTCAAACACTTAAGCTTGAGAAGGAGAAGAAGATGAATATTTGTTTGATGATGATGATAAAATATTATTCTTTGCTATAAGTATCTTAATAATAATATTTTAAGTTTGTTGATGAATTTATTATTCTTGTGCTTATCTAGTAAGTTGTACTCATTAATTGTCATTTTTTGTGTTACTTAAACTATGAAATTTTTGATTACTAGAAAAAGAAAAAAATGAACATTTGTTTGATGTTGGTGATAAATATTAGTCTTTGCTGTAAGTATCCTAAAAATAATATTTCAAGTTTATTAATGAATTTTGATTCGTACTTGAATCCGATTTCGAACAGATTCGGATTCGCCTGGTTCTTTGGATCCGGTTCCGTTCACTGAATCTGAATCCTGCACGCCACTACAGTAAACAAGAGGTCAGATACCGGCAGGATATCCCACCGAAAACATTCCGACACTCAAGTCAGTAACAAGCCTTCGAACTTTAGAAGGTGAGCTGCTAAGTAAGAGAGAAAGAGAATGAGGTTGGCGGGAGTGCTGGCCTGTAGATGCAGAGGCGTTCCTGTAACTCGTTGAGAGTATGATTTCCAACTTGATGTCCGTAAAGAACGAGAGGAGGCTACGTCCTGAAAGCGTGGAAACTTGGAGGACGGTTCTCAGAGAGCGAGAGAAGACTTTGTGATCTGGAGGCTTCGAGTGGGATTGGAAGGTGAGTGTTTGAGAGAAAGTATGCTCAAGCACTGTGTTGTATCATGCGTTTTCGTTTGTGGTTTAGATCGTATCAGAAAGCATGCTCTTCAGAGTGGAAACTCTGGGCTTATATAGACGGTAGGGAGAGCGGCCTTCCTTGGCTAAAAAGGCGTGATCCTTAGCCTGTTGCTGGGCGGCCTTCTTTGAGTTGGTAGGCTTGACTCGCGTGATTTGATGGATCGTTTTCTTTCTCGGCGGTGTAATGGATCTCCAGATTATTTGCTTTCCTTTCATGTTTTTGTGACTGTTAGACTCCATTGCTGGCAATGAGAGAGAATTTGGCGCCTTCCTCATGGGGAAGGCGCTAAATCTGTTGCTGCCTTTTTAGAGGAGATCAACTTTAAGGAAAGCGTGTAATCAGGGAAAGGATCGTTACTTTTCGTGTACGGGAATGCTTGTCAAACTGGGCTTGGTCTGTATTAGGTTTACCGTCTTTTCGCGGCCTGCTGCTACAGTACTGCCAGTCAACAGAAATGTTGACCGTCATAAAGAGGCGCTTTGGCTGTTTGTTTGTACGTCGGGCGGTCAACGCTAGCGCTTTGACCGTTTAATGCGCGTTTGGGCCTTTTTGGATTTTGGGCCACTTTTCTTATTGGGCCTGCCGGCTACAGGCCTACCCATCACTAGCCCCCCATGCTGGTGATCAGGATTCTAGCCTCCAGCATGTTTATGATGGAATGCGCTTGTTTTTGCTGGCGGAGTCGTTGCCTGTCTGAAGAGGAGCCTTGAAAGCTTCCAAAATGTTGACCGGATTCGGTGACCGTTCTTGGGAAGTTTCCAGGCAACTTGGAGAAGGAAATGTTGGTCATTAGCCTCCCTGCTAGAAAAGCAGGCCATGTGTCTCCACGCGATACGTTTAAGATCCTGACATTTAATAAGCCGGAATACTCAATTCGACAGCCTTCTTCTAGGGAAATGACACACGGCGGTAATGATGGCGCAGGTTTTGAGACAGTTTCGGGTTTTCATGGGTTTTTAAACCGCCTAATTGCTCCATTTTGAATTCCTTGTGCCATTCGTGCTTCTTCGTCTTCCTTGTTTCGTTTTGTGAAGGAGAAAACACAAACCCTAACTCTGACCATGGCTTCCGTTGCAGACATTGCCTCCGTTTTGAGAGAAACTGGCGTGAAAGTCTTGTATGTAGAGTTTAACATTTCGCGGGAGATCGCCTTTCGCATTCCAGGGAAGGACGATAGAGCCTTTTTGCCGCCCACTAGCTTCGTGACCATATATGAAGCCCATTTGAGGAGTGGGCTCCGCCTTCCAGTCCCTGATGAACTGATGTCGATTTTCCAGGCGCTCCGGTCCCTATCACTCAGTTTCATGCCAACGTCGTCAGGTACTTGGACCCCCTCTGTATTTTTCTTCGTCAACATTCGAGACTGTTGACGATATCAATAGTGAGGGGGATCTTTAAGATCAACCAGGGAGCGGAGTGGATCTCTTTGTCTTCCCGTAGCAGTCTTAAAATTAGCACCGCTATTTATGACTCCCTCAAGAACTGGAAGAACCGGTTCTTTTTTGTTAACGTGAGAGAGTCTTGGCCCTTGCCTAAGGAGTGGGGTTAAATGCCTGAGATGTACACGGGGGCGCCTTCGGAGGCAGAGACGGCCTCCCTGGAGTGGTTGGTTAAGCTGATAGAGAAGAATCTGAGGGACTTCCGGAGGGAGAATTTGGTCTCTCGCGCGGAGGCAAAGAAGGCCAATTGGGGGCCTCCGTCTCCAATCCAAAAATTGAGGATCCCGCTGCCGGAGGTCTTGCAGAAAAAGAAGAGGAAGAAGGGTAACATTATTAGTCCCCGCCTTACTGATTCAAGTCCTCCCAGTCCAGGGAAAAAGAGGGCGGCCTCGGTGGCGCCTTCTCCGTCGTCCTTTGAGCATGACTACCTTTTTACCGGATGTTTCGCGGGCGTTAGCGCTGCATCTGAGGTAGAGATTGAGGCAGCCGTTGAGGCTTATAAGACCAAGTTGAGCGGCGGCGTTGTCCTGGCGTAGCTTGCGCTGTCAGAATCGATTCGGGAGCCACCCGTTGAGGCACCTGGGCCGCAGGAGCCGTCAGTTGGATCTCCTGTTGTGGTAATTCTGGCGGAGCCGCAGGAGCAGATTTTGGAGTTTCTTGCCGTTTCCAGGGAGCCAGCCAGGAGGGAAGACACTTCAGAGGATTCCATGGAGGAGTTTATGGTTGAGGTTGCCGCCAGCCCCGCTGACGCGGATCCCCTTCCTGGCTCACCACTGTTTGCGTCCGAACTGGGTGCGAGGCCAAACAGACCAGCCCGGAGAATTTGGGAGGTATAAGTTCTGTTGCCCGCCTTTCCTTTCAATTTGTCCTTTCTAATCTCCTTTTCCTTTTTTGTGCAGGCGGACAGAGTATTGAGCGCAATGGCTAAAGCGCTCAGGTAGAGAGACTTGGTGATCTCTGATGGGGACAAGGAGATCGCCTGACTCGATGCTAAACTGGCGGCTTTAGGGGCTGAGCATCATGAGGACGTAGCTGCCTTGGAGCCTGTTCTGGCGGGCATGGAGGCAGAGAACCCGAGTTTGAAAGTTGAGGTCGCCCATTTGAAGGAGGAGAATGAGCGAGCTAAAGAGCGCATTGATTAACTTGCTCGGCAAATGGCGACCTTAGAGAATGATCTGAGTCTCCATAACTGCCCCTACGAGGTTGAGGGCATGATGCTGGCGCGGTTGTGGGAAGGGGTTAACATTAGCCAGCGTATTGTACGGCTGGTTGATCCTGACTTGCTTATTGATCTTATCAATTTATCAAACCAGTCAGCACAGCGTTGAGACAGTCTTGTGGGGGAGCCTCGAGATAGTCAAAGGCCACCGCCACCCCTATAGCTTTTGCGATTGTATTTTTTTTTGAATTCAATGATGTATCTTTCAATTCAGCAATAATACAAGTAGCTCTATGTTTGTCACACGCTCTTGCCTTTGTATTTTGCTTCTTTGACATTCTTGGCAACCAACTGGGCAGGATTCCTGCGAGTTGGCCATCCGCCTTGTTTTTGGGGCGTTCAAGGTGTCTTCTAGGCCGTTGCGTTCGTTGAGCCGGCTTAGAATTCATCTGTGAGTAAAGCTTGGCGGCGCTGCCCAAGTGTAGACTTGGGCGGCCTGCTTTGGCGGAGCGTTTTGCCCCAATCGACCATCGTTGACTGATCACGCTATCTCCTTATAAAAGAGGTCGTCGCGTGTGCTGTGTGTCACGAACTTGGACAATCCGGGATATTACACCGTGTTAGCCCCCTCAGATTTTTTCGACCGCTAATGGGCTACTTGGATGACCAAGGTTTAGATATGATCACTCATGGGCCGCCTAGATGACCAGGGTTTAAATACGACCTCTTATGAGCAGCCTAGATGACCAGGATTTAAATTCGACCACTCATGGGCCGCTTAGATGACCAGAGTTTAGTAATGATAGGGTAAAGACCCTCCCGACTTAGGGGCAGCCTAGGTCGATTTGAACCTGCAATGAGAACCACACATATATATGTACATACAGCATGCTAAGGAAACACTTATTTTACTAATCGAATCGTGCATACGAATGATCACATACAATTTCACAAGACACATACATGGGTCTCTACTGGAAGTAGCGTTTGAGGTGGATCGCGTTCCACGTCCGCAGGGCCAACTTTCCGTCCTGGTTCCGGAGCTTATACGCCCCGTTTCGCAGGACAGTGGAGACAAGAAAAGACCCTTTCCAATTGGGGGAAAGTTTGTTTAGGCCAACCACCTTTCCTGTGGCCTCGATGTTCCGTAAGACCAGGTCTCCAACATCAAACTGTCTCGCTTTCACCTTCTTGTTGTAGTAGTAGGCGACTCAATGCTGGTAGGCTGCGGTCCGTATTCTAGCGGTATCGCGGGCTTATTCTAGCAAGTCTAGGTGCTCCCGAATATTTTGGGAGTTAATCTGCGGGTCGAAGAACTCCACCCTAAGATTTGGAAGCCCAATTTCGATTGGGATCACCGCTTCGTCCCGTAGCAGAGGCTGAAGGGCGTCTCACGCGTTGGTTCCTTCGGAGTTGTTCGGTAAGACCAAAAGACTGAGGCGAGCTCGTCTACTCAGGAGCCCCCCTGTGTCCTCCAGCTTGGTCATGAGCCCGTGGAGCAGTGTTCGGTTCGTGACTTCTACCTGCCCATTCGCTTGGGGGTATGCCACCGAAGTGTGGACCAACCTAATCCTAAGGCTGATGCAATACTTGGTGAAGCGTTTCCCCGAGAATTGAGTTCCATTGTCAGTCAAAATGACCTCTGGAACACCAAATCTGCTGATAATGTTCTGGCGGGCGAACTCAAGTGCGTTGTGTTCTGTGATTTTGGCCAGCGGGACGCTTCGACCTACTTTGTGAAGTAGTTGATGCCCGCTATAATGAACTTTCTTTGCCCGGTTGCGATGGGAAATAGGCCAAGAATATCAAGCCTCCATTGTGCGAAGGGCCACGACATCTGAAGGGATTTCAGCTCGACGGACGGCTGGTGACGAAGGTTGTCGTGAAGCTGGCAACTTTCGCACCTTTTTACAAACTCAAGTGCATCCTTTTTTATCGAGGGCCAATAGTAGCCCTGCCGCATAATTTTGAAAGCTAAGTTCTTGCCGCCCACGTGCACTCCGCAAATCCTAAGGTGTACTTCGCTTAAGACGTAGTCCGCCTCTTCTGGGGTTAGGCAACGGAGGTACAAAGTCGAATAGCCACAGCGATACAGTCGTCCGTCGACTATAGTGTACCAGCCAGCCGTTCTCTTTATCCGCCTGGCCCCTTCTGCATCTTCCGGTAATGTTTCGTTCGCTAGATACCTTAGGTAGGATGTCGTCCAGTTTTCAGTCTTGGAGACCTGCATTGCCTCCTGTCCCTCTATACTGGGAGCGCTCAGGACCTCTCTCGTATTTCTCGAGTACTGTTCTGGATTTTCGACCGCTGCTGCTCTTGCCAGCTGATCGGCCTTCTAGTTTTCAATTCTGGGAACATGGACCAATGTTAGATTGTCGAAGTTGCGGATGGTCTCCCTTGCTCTGGCCAAGTATTTGGCCATATGTGGATTGTTTGCTCCAAAGTTCTCATTAACTTGGTTGACGATCAGCTCAGAGTCGCTGAAAACAGCCAGTCTCTTGGCTGAGCACTTCTTTACTAATCTTAACTCAGCTAGCAGGGTTTCGTATTCGGCAACATTGTTAGTAGACGAAAAGTTGAGTTTAAGGGAGTATTTCACCTCAAACCCGTCGGGGGTCGTGAGGACCACTCCTGCGTCACTGCCCGTGTCTATGGATGATCCGTCTACGTGGAGTATCCATTCTGGAGCCTCTATGCGCTGTTCCGCGTTCTCTGAGGGCTATTCTTCGAGAATCGGGGTCGTGGCCTCAACAATGAAGTCAGCAAGAGCCTGCGCCTTTATGGCTGATTTGGGCCTGAACTCAATGTCGAACTTGCCCAATTCGATAGCCCACTTTACCAACCGTCTAGAAACATCGGATTTCTGAAGTATGCTCTTTAGAGGCTAGTCAGTGAGAACTCTAATGCGATGCGCCTAAAAGTAGGGCCTTAGTTTTCGCACGAAGAATATAAGAGCTAAGGCCAACTTTTTCGTGTGTGGGTAACGCATTTCTGGGCCGGTCAATGTTTTGCTCACATAGTAGACCGGCCGTTGGGTATCGGAGTCCCGACTTATGAGAGCAGAGTTGAGGGACACCTCTGATACTGCCAAGTAGAGGTACAGCTCTTCGCCAACCTCGGGTGATGTCAGTAATGGCGGGCTAGCCAGGTACTGCTTCAACTCATTGAAGGCCGCCTGGTGATCCTTAGCCTAGTGCTGGGCGGCCTTCTTTGAGTTGGTAGGTTTGACTCGCGTGATTTGATGGATCATTTTCTTTCTAGACGGTGTAACGGATCTCCAGATTGTCTGCTTTCCTTTCATGTTTTTGTGACCGTTAGACTCTATTGTTGACAAGGAGAGAGAATCTGGCGCCTTCCTCATGGGGAAGGCGCTGAATCTGTTGCTGTTTTTTTAGAGGAGGTCGACTTTAAGGAAAGCGTGTAATCAGGGAAAGGATCGTTGCTTTTCGTGTACGGGAACGCCTATCAAACTGGGCCTGGTCCGTATTAGGTTTACCGTCTTTTCGCGGCCTATTGCTATAGTACTGCCGGTCAACAGAAATGTTGACTGTCTTGAAGGAGTGCTTTTGCCATTTGTTTGTGCGCCGGGCAGTCAACGCTAGCGCGTTGACTGTCTAATGAACGTTTGGGCATTTTTGGATTTTGGGCCGCTTTTCTAATTGGGCCTGTCAGCTATGGGCCTACCCGTCAAATTTATTGTTTTTGTGCTTATCTGGTAAGTTGTCTTCATTAATTGTTATTTTTTGTATTACTTAAACTATGAATTTATGTTTACTAGAAGGAGAAGATGAACATTTGTTTGATGATGATGCTAAATATTACTCTTTGGCATAAGTATATTAAGAATAATATTTCAAGTTTGTTAATAAATTCATTANTTTGTTTGATGATGATGCTAAATATTACTCTTTGGCATAAGTATATTAAGAATAATATTTCAAGTTTGTTAATAAATTCATTATACAAATATATTATATATATATTTCATAAATGGGCGCCTAGCTTCCATTAAAACCTACACCTGCACCTTCTGTCTAGGGACCCTTTACGCCTTTAACAGCATTGCTTAGGGGAGAAAGAAGAGTGAGGTGGTGCACCTTGCGTCTAAGGATCCCTTGTACCTAGATGCACATTGCACATTTAACAACATTGCTTAGGGGAGAGAGAGGAGTGAGGATGAAGGGAAAAGGAAAACAATGACCCTCCTTGCCAACAAAAGCGGATTCTTGCCAGAGGTAGCCAAATGGCCTGCATTGGCAACAGGCTTTTTGGCAGAGGTTGTACAAGAGCGATGGGTAGCATGGGGGGAGGGGATTGGGTGTGATGAGGGTCACAGACCGTCTTCAGTTTGGGGAAAATTAGAAACCAAAAGATAGATAGTGGGTTAATTATGCTGGTCAAAGAAGAAACATTTAATAGCTGTCATTATGATGGTTGTTCCTTGATATTTTTTTTGGTCCACAAGTGTGCAGCATTTCACTCCTGAAACCTGGCTGGCTAACTTTTTGAAGGTTTTTTTTACTGTTAGTGTAGATTGATTGCTTGCCACTGAGATGAAAAGTGCTCATCCCAAAATTCAGATAGGACGTGCTTTTGACCAGTTTAGGTTATGTCCAATTTGTTCTTTTCACGAGGACGGTGCTCATCCTTGTCATATGATAAAGACCTGATGCATTTAGTATGTTTTTAATGAGAAATTTGGAAGAATCTTCTCTGATTGCATTCTGTGCTAGATTGTTGAACATCCGTTGTCTACGTTCATTTTGTTACTTCATAAAGAAACAAGCCTTTATCAAGAAGAATCTTTTGGTGGATAGTTTTCATTGGTGTACATTGAAGAAACATATAATGGAGGATTGAGTGGCTTGACAGAAGACAGTTTTTTCTTTTTTATTTTGGTTTTCAGAGTTGGCCAAACTTCAGGGGGATCGTAGCAACAGCTGAAATTATTTGTAGATTCCAGTTGTTGGAGATTGTTGTATCACTTGTCAGTTGCAATGTGTGCAGCAGTCAAGCCCTTTCTGTTTTGTTTTTTCTGCTTGGTGGCATTTGGGGAATATATTTTTTTAGTTGTTACTTCTTACAAATTATACTTATCTTACTAATGAGGCGGTTAATTTTTGTAGCATGCCTCAAAATTCGGTTTAATTAGGTTAAATCTTTTCTCATATTGTTTTTTATGCTGTATATATCACTAAGAACCATTGTTCTGAAATTCTGGCTTCATATTATGGCATTTTAATCATGACGTGCAAAGTATTGAATAGCTCTTCTGTTTTTTTCCTCTTCTGCCTCTTCCACCCCCACAAAAAAACCCTAGTTAACAAAGATCTTCTTGGTACTGGAGTTATGACTGCTGA
The DNA here is from genome assembly GCA_025585075.1 of Nepenthes mirabilis. NCBI lineage: Eukaryota > Viridiplantae > Streptophyta > Magnoliopsida > Caryophyllales > Nepenthaceae > Nepenthes > Nepenthes mirabilis. The sequence goes on along the minus strand of JAODPA010141435.1, from coordinate 2,305 downwards.
TCAAAAGAAGAAGCTGCTTTGGGGAAACAAAAAGAACAGCAGTTCGGAAGAGGTATCTCCATGACGCTGATCTTCCTGTTTTCTTCTATTTATTTCAAATTCTGAACTCAAAGGTTTTTTGGATGCCTTGAACTGGGGATTATGTTCTCTGGATGGGTACTTGTCCCAGGAAAAATAAGTGCTTCAATGTCAAAGATGGCACAACATTATGAGTTGATTAAGTTATCTGGATTTCTTATGTTGCAATCATAGATCAAAATATCGATGTTGGTATCAATGGCCGTTGTATTGTTATCAGATACATCAGACAATACTTATCATTATCGGATATATCAAAAGGAATTTTTTTAAAAGAAAATTATAAGATGATAGAGTCGTATCAACTGATATATTAAATATTAGTTGATATGCTATGACATGTTGCCGATACAAAAGCATACTGTGATATTGTTGCAGAATTGGAAAATATCAATATCAGCCCCCCGATGCCGATACAAATTGGCCGGTAGTTACAATTTTGGCTGATATTTGCATCAAAGGTTGCAATTATCAACTTGGCGTGTTCACTTGCATCCTTTGTCATTGCGTCTGCATTAAGAGACGATGATCAATCTGCCGCATCTTCTAAAGAGTTCATTTGTCAATCAATAGTCTCCATCATTAGTCAATTGTAATGTCATCGCTTGTCACTGTATGCAGCAATTTAGGCATGTTGCCATACATCATTTTATATGCGTTGTAGTTAGCCATTGACATATTTTTGCAAAGTCCCAAGATATTATTATGGTGTTTTTGCTGCTTATATGTGAACATAATTTGTGGAATTGCTTGTAAAATGTTTACAGTCTAGTCACCGTTGGGACGCAACGCTTTTTTCTGATCGTGATCGACAGGAAAAATTTAACAAACTCATGGTAATTCTCTGTCTTTTATTTGCTTATTGCCGCTTTGATCATTTGTGTTGGCTCATGATAGAAACCAAGACAGAAGGCACTTTTTCGAGTAATACTACTCATATCATAAGTTTGTTATAAATATTCCGAAAAAGATGATACGACACTTATTATGTGAGCCCACTCGATTAAAAAAAACAATTAAGAATAAGATCATATTCAACAAGTAGCATAACCTATTTTTTTGTAGAATTGTATTAAACTTATTTAAGAGTAGTAATCTTCACTTCTTTTTTTTATTAGTCATAGTCTACACACACTAGCGTTGTGCTTGTTCGGTAGGCATGGAAATGAATAAATAAGGAAAAAAAAAGGCTATTCTTCTGACATAAATACTTGCATGAGGGACAGAAAAAAAATGACTTTTCTCAATCCTTCAATCCTAGATTTCGCCTTTAGTTTCTTATTTTCAATTAGTTGTTCTCTTGATATGTCTCTATTTGTCTACTAACACGGTTTTAGAGTCTGAGGTTGCCTTGGTACCCATGGCCAATTGTAGGGTGTGAAGGGCGAAGTGAAGGTGGAGCAGCGACCCATGAACGAAGATGGAACCGATCTCCTTCGTGCAGAGAAGCAGAGGGAACTTCAACTCGATTTAGAGAAGCAGTACACTGCTGGACTTCGACGGAGAGACGGCCGCACTGTCGGGTTAGGTCTTTAATACTTTTCCTGGTACCTTCTTTATCTAATGAAACAATGTCTAGAATAAGTATTTTGGTACTTTCTGTATTGAGAATTTCATGTCTTTTAATCCTTTATATCTTCCAACATTTACCCTTGTTTAGAATTAGAGTATTTGCTGGGCATTTTCGGCATTTGAGATAGTGATCTATGGCATTTTCACCGTTTGGCTCTCTTTGTTTTGAGTTTATTGATCATTTTGCTATAGTTTTACTTGCTTTGTAGTAGTCCTTGGTTGTGTAGACGGGCTTTTATACTACTTCCCAGTAGTATATGCTCTAACTTCTCAGTCACTGCGGCCTCTCTCCCTCACCGCCGCCACCCCTCCCCACCATCAGAATGGTGGGCTTACATATTTGGAGGGCTGTTATGGTCCTGTAGAGAGAGATTTCTATACTAGTTGTCGGGTGGATATGGAAGCATCTCCAATAGGAGGATCATTAGAACACACTCATCTTTGTCAAGTCATTTAGGGTAAAGTGCATTTCATTGGAACTTTTTAATGCAAATATTTTGGAAATTTGGTATAGTAGTCTATTGAAATTTAATTATTAGCTTATCTTATTAGACTTAGTTTTTGTCTTTTATCATATCGCAAGAATTCCGTAATTTTATAATTTTGATAGCATTTGAAACATTTATGAAATGTCATATTTTATTTCTATCATTTT
>JAODPA010141424.1:0-15810 GCA_025585075.1 Nepenthes mirabilis | reverse complement strand
AATTTCATAAATCTAATCATTGTGAAACTTTGGTGTATCAAGTTGTCTTTTTTTCCCCTACTCTATCAATTTGTGGAGGAGAAAGAAACGCAATTGATACTCTCTCTGAAATCTCAAAAGCCATTATCCGAAATTAGATTAAATTGTGTACGTTTCACATCGGAGAATATCCTTTGGGTTCTCTAGTGGCCCTATGCCGGTGGATTAATAGGATTCTATTGTTCATATTTAATGTTGTTAAAAGTAATATTTTATAAGTTTTCTTTTTAAATCTTTCAAAATAACAGAATGTCAAAGCACCATACTATAAAATACAATTTAAAATCTTTTAAATATTGTAATAGTCATTAAATTTTCATCTAACAAGTCAGAGATGTAAAAAAGCCTACATGACGCAGCCACATGGGGTGTCCGCTTGGATTCACTTCAAGTCTCTATTAAAACTTTATAAAGCTTTACAAGAAAGAGTTGGTTAAGATCTCTTAACTGTAACCATAGCAGTTACACTTGGGAAATGTTCGCTTTTGGAATGAAAACGGATGTGCAATCACTTGAGCATGGAACTGACTAAAATTAAATTGATTAGGATTGCCAGTTTGATTATACTTCGAGGCATTATAATTTCTTCGAGTTTCTGTTCCAATGTTCTAGATTGTGTTTGCCCCTACCAGAACAGAATTGTAAATATATATTACCCAAAATATATCATGTCAATGGATAACCTGCTAATCCAAACAAAACAGAGTTAAATATATAGAGAGAGATTTTATTTTACATTTTTGTCAGTTTGGGAGAAAAAACAACAAAAACTTTAAAAGAACTGTTAGTTTGCACTAAATTGATCGAGATGCAGTTCGGGTGTTTACCAAATCCTTCAAACAGGTTCGGGCTTTTACCAAATCCTTCACACACGGGTTGAGATAAAAATAAAATAAAATAAAAAAGACTGTGAATTCAGACATCTCATCTTACTGTCAACCTTCAGGTTGCTCTAACATTCCACAGCTACGCAGCATCACGGTGATCTAGCAGAAGAAATGATTATTACCTCCTCTTCTAAGATACCCTTTAACCTGAAAGTCGTTATAATAAAAAGGTAGTGTCATCGCTTTGTGTAACAATTTTCCACTGACCAGTAGGGATTCACGCGAGGAGAAGCAAACGCTCTAATGAGTTCCACTGCAACTTTTCACAATTTTGAACCCCACTGTTCAGTTTTCAGAGTATAACTATTCTACCAAGGCAATGAAGAATACCGCATAATATGAATAATATGTCTGAATCCGTCATCGGTATTGGTTAGGGGCAGAATGAGGATCAAGCCCGGTATTTATTACAGCACTCAAACCAAGGTTAACTAAATAATGGTGGTTCAAATGGCTGTCAAATACAATCTTTAGATTATATTAGTTTGCCTTGCCCGTTTGATTAGAACTCCGTAGATCTTTTAGAAGAAAACAGTGAATGGCACATTGACATGCTCATTTAACCTGCGAGTTGGAGGTGCTTGATGCTCTGGATCTGCTTTCCAGGGTTCAATCCCTTAGGGCACGCACGAGCGCAATTTAAGATTGTGTGGCACCGATACAGCTTGAATTCATCATTGATAGCTTCCAGTCGCTCCTTGGTATACTCGTCACGGCTGTCTGCTATCCACCTGCATCGCCAAGAAGGAAAAAATAAAATTAACTTGGCTAGCAAGAAGGCCACTGCTTCTCTGCTTCTAACAACCAACCCGTGAGTAGAAAAACAGAATTATATAATAACATTCTTCCTTTAAGTTTTCCAATTTAAACAGTATCTTCAGGGTAGAATTACAAATTTTAATCCTACCTACATGCATGGCCCCTTGAGAAAGGTTATCTTAAGCAGGGTGAGACAACCTCCAAATTCAAATGGAGATTGAATAATCCTGATGATCACAAGATCTGTCATACAGCCTTCTGAGCAAATCCATTGATAAGTAGTTTACCGTCCCTGCTCATCAGGCAAAGCACCTTCTTAACCTCTCCTTGTTATGATTATATGCACCTGTCAGACTTTATTTTTTTCATGCAATCAAAATTTCAGCACTCAAAAAGTGCTACCTGTCTTTTAAAATTTCAGAAACTCTCCAAATTTCTGTCTTGACTTTTTCAGCATAAGCTGTCCGGTTCTCTCTAAAGACAGTCAAAAGATTTATTTCACATAAGACAGTAGAAGAATCACTCCCATGATTGCAGGCAGGAGTGCAGGGATACACCTGATCATTCTCATCCCTAGCTTATACCCAGGAGAAATTAGGTAGAACGATCACTATGGTTCAGGGTAAGAATGTCACCATGCCCCTGCCCCCCCAAGCGAAAATAAATTAATGTAATTTAGGCTATTTCCCATGGCAGATTATGGAAAACCCTCCCAAGGTTCTCTTTTTAGCTGTCATTTTTTGAGAATGCAGAAGAGTAAAGAAAAGAGCAAGATTATAAGCTTTGACTTTCTTCAGAGTATAACGGAACTCTAGTTGGTACTCAAGACTCAACACTTAAGTGAATGAGTCTCCAAGCAGACTATGAGAGTTGATTGTTCTTTGTCAATGAGTGAATTCCAACACTCATGTAATACCCCTGTGTTTTATTTTGGGCTATTTGGACTAGTGACAAGTAGAGGTCATTAATTTAAGAAAATTAATGTACAGATAAAATCTTTTAGAGATGATATAGTATAATCGAACCTAGACTAACTTTTTGAAGGAACTCATTAAATTTTTTTGCTAATTGCAATTAAACTAACGAGGAAAAATCAATAACTAATTTCCCTCCAATTCTTCTATCCATCGAGCCCCTTCTCACCTACATTGTGGCAGTTTCCTTCTTCTGTTAGCAGCAGAAACCGTGAGGTTATAGAGACATCAGAGAAACAGAATTCAGTTAAGAGGAGAAGAGAGAGTAGAGAGAGAGAGAGCGCTGAAATTCCTTCGGCTGAAGCACTGTGTTAAATCTCCATGGATGTGCTACTAATAAGCCCTGCTGCTACTACTGTGGAAATCAGCTGCTGATGCCATGAAGACTTCATTGCTGCTGCTACTATGGAAGCTGCTGCTGCTGCTGCTGCTGGAGCTCTGTTGCTGCTGCTGCAGAGCAAACTTTCAGGCAAGTGGTACTTCTCAATTCTCAAGAGTTTCATCTTCTTGCAAGCATTTTTCATCTTCTTGTTCATAGGCTACCCATTCTTAGCAATCCCCATTATAATCCAATGTGATTCTCATCCTACCAATTTAAACTTTCTGCAGATGAAAACAGAGCATGTTCTTGGTTTTAAAACCAACTTAGAAACACGCTTAACAGTGGTAATTACTTGAATATAGTAGAAATCAATGGATTGCAGTCAGTCAGTTTTTGGTGGACAAGTTTGAAGCGAATTTTGTGCCCCTGCAAAATCATGAATGGTAACAGTACTTTGTAGGAGCTGATGAATACTGACAGAGAAAGAAAATCAGTTTCTGAATAATTTTTGGACCAACGGTTTCCATGTTTAATCAATCCATTTGTGACTTTTAAACTTCCAGCGTAGTTTAATATTATATTAACGAATCTCAGTTTTGATCAAAATCGAGTGACGAAGGTGGATAGATGAACACTAAAATCTGGTTTTATCTCACCATTGCTAAGGAAAAACGGGATTCCGAACCATTTTTGTGCCAACTGTTTATATTTTTAACCGATGCATTTAAGCTTTAGTTTTCTCATACTATGAAATGCATAGTTTAATATTTCATTGACGAATTTCAGTTGCAATACCTTGAAGCTATAAAAGTCAAGCGACGAAGGCCAATTGAGAAATACTGAAATCTGGTTTCAACTTACCATTGTTGAGAAAAAAAAAATATTCCAAATCATTTTCAAGACAATTGTTTATACTTTTAACCGATACATTTATGCCCTTTAAATTCGTGTTCTTATATTATGAAATACGCAATTTAATATTTCATTGACGAATTTCGGTTTTGATACCTCAAAGTTACAAAAATCAAATGATGAAGATAGGTTGAGAAACAATGAAATCTGACTATTTCACAGTGGGCTGTGGTTTCAAGCCATGTTTGAGCCAATCATGTATATGGGAAATAAATGCATTCATAACTATAACATTGTCATTCTTATTCTATGAAATACATAGTTTAATACATTACTAAAAGTTGCGTTCGATTACCCAAAGTAGTGGAAAACGAGGGATGAAGATGTGATGATAATAACAAAATCTGTTTCAGTTCATGCCTTGTTGAAGCTGTTGATGATTTCGGGCTAATCATTGATATACTAAACTCATACATTCATATATGTTTAATTGTCGTTCTTACACTATGATATGCATAGATTAATATTATATTGGCAAAATAGGATTTCGATTACCTAAAGTTATTGTAATTGATAGATGAATAGGCAATGTTAGTTGTCTTGAATCTAGCCTTACAATCAAGAAACTAATTTTGCTGGAGCCCTTATTTCCACATAAATCGAGTGTTAGGTTGGGTTCAGACAGTAATGGCATTTCATAAGTTGATTGACTGTAATAATATCGGGTATATTTTGTATATTTATGGCTTTATAAATGAGATTAACAAATTAATAATTTTGGTGATAACTAGGTAAAGTGTTATGAAGCAAGATGCAAGAGGACACTTGAATGTCGGACGACCCTAGTAAGTTTCGATTCGGAATTTAAACATACTATTTAGGTGATACCATTTTATGGTTCATATATTGTAGTGAGACATGGTGGGCAGCGAGGTGTTGTGAGTAGTATACTTAATATATCTATGGATCTTCCTAATACTTCTCGATAACGACCTTTTTTGTATTAATTTTGATCGTACGAGCATATTCCTTATCAGTATCGAACCACATTTCTATCATTGCACGTTGCGGGTTTCTTTGCATTATACTTAATTGCGTGAGTATATTATTGGCATCTTATGGCAAGGTAAATGAGATTACATGAATATACGATAGTCTCAAAAAATATGAAACTTACGGAACCTTAATATGGTTAATGGTTATCCGATACTAATTTCCACATCACTCTGGTGATAAGGTATATTACTTAGTACAAAGCGACGCTTATGAACATATGACCATCGTATGGTATGGTATTGAGAAATATTATAGCATAGGGATGCTAGGTTTGATATGTTTTGACGATTTTTGTACACTTAGTAGGTGGAGGAAATCTAAGTAGAGATCTTTCCGTACTCTTGGAAGAAGGAGGAAAGTCAAGCGTGATTATTCTCATATCCTTTGTAGGTGGAAAGAATGCACGCCTATGAAATGCCTATACTTAGAGTATGACAAATCTCGAAAGGCCATGAGTTTGATCACATGTCAAACTTAGAAGTATGGGCCACCTCATGGTACATACGTAGCCTACGGGGGCAGATATATATAGTTTTTGGTTCACAGTGGCAAAATAAAATCTAGGATATTTTTGTGATATTTTATTATTATTAATACCTCTTGAATTTGGTATTCAGTAGAATACATAAGTTATATTCAGTAGAATTCATGAGTTGAATTCAGTGAGATTCAAATTATGTGAAATCCATAATATTATATAGTTATCCAAATTAAAAGTGTCTAGGTTGTTCATGCTGATATTTGGACTAAGGAAATCCATATCTTATTTGTGATGTCTAGAGTTAAAGGATTCCTACCTGTTATTGATGAGATTTGGATTCTGTGGAATCCTTTTGTCTTTGTGACATGCAAGTCTGGTGGAATCTATCATTATTACTTTTGAATCGTAGTAATTAGAAATTGTAGAGTCTCAAACAAAGTTATTATTGAGTTTTATATTACTATTATTACTTTCGTATATCATGATTTGTTTATTTGAAATAATTATTGATTATTACATGGTGTTGATTATTATTACTGATTGGATATTTGGCTCACCCTTATATTTTATTGACTCCACATTCAAGTTCAATATATAGCATTAGCGTGGATCCTTTATTTGTCGTGGGACTTACGGACAATGAGGATTCCAAAGACTAGTAGCTCTTATTTCTTTAGTGATAGATAGGATTTATGGTTATAGGACTTGGAGATCATTTTTAGGAATGCATCCCTTGGTGTTTGATATTTTTAATATTTGTTATTTTCATGCTGTTTGGATGAGAATTTGATTTTATATTGATAAATGTTTAAATTTATGACGACTATTTGATAGTATATATGGTTTGAGATTTCCATGTAAGTAGTTCTGGTTAAGTCAGGTGGTTCGGATTCAAATTACCACAACTTAAGGGAGCGGTTACCAAAAAGACTATCCAAAAGTGAATGAGTCTCTTTATAGGATAAGCATTTTCCCAAATTCTATCTCTTATATAATCAAAGTTATGCAATATATCCCTCTTATTTTGTCTTTTTGCTGTTATATCTTATTTTTAAATTTCTATTAGTTTTTTTAATGTATTTTGTCCAGCATCAGTAGTGCTCCTGAAAGAACCTCCAAACGTACCATGATTGCAAGTTGACGGTAATAACATGAAACAACCACAGTAGGAACAAGGCAACCTTCAGCAAAGTTCTGATACATAACACACTTAGCAAGAAGATAGGAGCATGCAACAAAAGTGTGGCCATCTATAACAAATTCATGTCAAACTAGAAGCAACAATCTTATGGCAAGAATTCATTTGAAACTTCTGCTATTGTTCTTTCTAGAACAAAAATGCTCTGACAAAAACATACAAGGATGCCATCTACCTCATGAACTACAATCTACCCGTGTAAGCCCTAAAATCCAACAGGATCACGGCACAATGGACAAGGTAAAATTACAGTATAAATGTTGAGAAGTAACTTGTAATTACTCTCATTGATTAGATTCAGAGGTTTACTTCATTCACCTATGGTCTTGTAGGACACTTGATTTTTCAAGGTGTCTCCTAGATTTTCTACACTCTTGGAAGCAAGGAATTCTTTAGGTGATTTCCCTTGTGTTTATCCCTCTTATATAAGTATTGATTAATCTGATGCTGTCATGCGCTCCATCATAAGCAATACAAAAGTCTTTCTCAAACTACATCGAAATATTCTTCCATCTTCTTTCACAATGTTTTGTTTATATCTTGTCTTGTGCCTCCAACAAATTTGGTATGAAAGCTTTTCTCATTTGTTTAGTCAATGGATTCCTTTGGTCCATCACCAACAGTTGCAAAACCAGAACCCTGACTAGCAGCATCATATGGTTTGTCCGGACTCACTGCAGCAGTTTCTTCATCCTCCAGGGAAGCCCAGGCTTCTCTTCTCTAACACTTGCTATTATTTTATCATCTCCAATAAATGTGTGATCAATTTCTCAACCAAAGCACAAGCAACATCTCTCTGAGAGTTTAAGTCCTCTCATCTAGCAATATAACCATTAAATTGGCAAAATTCCAATTTTCTCTTTCACCCATTCTCATTTTCTGGATTCTATTTTCAAAACAGTGTAATTGTGCATATACTCAAATTCAACCACTCCCAGTGTACCGACTCTGTAGTCAATTATACTCCTTTCCAACAACTTTTAGAATTCAAGCAAATCCATGGCATCCATGAACACCTTCTCTCATTATACTTCGAGTCATATTTCAATATTTGATGGGGAATATTTTTGATTATTGGAGTTCTAAATTGAAACATTCTTCACTCACAAAATTTATTGGATGTAATTGAGAAAGGATAGGAAGATCAGCCTCAAGTTGAAAATAGTACAGTTAGATTGAACCAATGGAGAAGGAATACAACAGGAATGTTGAGCTAAATGCTACTGCATTGAGATTAATTCAACTAGGGTAAACAAATCTTTCTATCCTCGAATTTAAGATGTTAAGGCAAAAGAATTTGTGAAAACTTAAAAAAATGAGTTCAAAGAGTCAGATGGGGCAATCTCCATCATATTACAAAATTTGTGGAAAGATTTTGATAACCTCTCAACAAAAGATGGTGACAAAATTGGAGAATGTTTCTCTGTAGCTGCCAAAATCATTAACCATGTCAAAAGTTGTGGGAATACAATAATAAAAAGAGAGTTGTTGAGAAAATTCTCAGAAATTTACCCCATTTGAAACATGCGATAGGCTAGTTGACTAACATGAAGCCCATGAGCAAAGAGCCTGGAAAGAAAATATTTTTTGATACTACAATAATATTGTAACATGTTTCTGTATCGGCGATAAATAATGATATATTATCTAATATTTACCTGCCAGTCTACAATTCGTAAAAAATATTTTGCTTCTAATATATCTAATGCCAATATGTATTGTTTAATATATATAACCGATGTGGCTGCAATCTATTCTAATACCAATATTTCATCCATGGCAAAGAGCGAGCAAATCCAATCATCCTGTGTAACAAGTGTTTCAGCCTGGATTGAAATTTGCAAATTCTCAAGCATTATGACCATAGCAGGATCAAAGAAGGGATTCTTTCAAAAACAACGATAGACAACATCAAAATTACTACCGAAGTTTAGGTGGAGGCAGAAGAAGAAGAGATTTTCAGCATCAACAAGCTAGTATTTTAAGCATTGTTGTTCTAATTGCAAAAAAGACTAACCATGAGTCCAAAGATTGTTTTTTCAAGTGCACAAAGTGCAACATTCCTAACCATTTCAACAGAAATTGTTGGTACAAAGAGAAAAGGGTATTGGAAGAGGAAAACGCAGCAAACTTCACCACCAAAGGAGATGCAAATTGAGTTATTTTTTTTTTTTTAATATATTCAGGAATGATTCCACGATGTCCAAAAAAAGACATGTGATACTAAGGCAATGGACATCTTACTAGTGAAAAGCAAGCCTTCTTGGAGCTTGATTGTGATTACTCATCCAAAGAGGAGTTAAGAAATAAAAAGCATGTCAAAATTGAAGGCAAAAAATTTGTTTCAATTCGCAGCAAGGTAAAAAGAGTCATATTCATGATGTGTTCTATCCTTCCAAAATAATACAAAATATGTTAGAGTGCTGGAGTATGATGTGTTTGGTCAAAACACCAATCAAATGGAGCTAGGTGTGGGGATGCGTTCAAAGAAATTGTTCCCTCTTGATATGCAGACACTTCAAAAATTTCCCTTGAGAAGTGAATTGTCGGATGAACTCAGCATTGGTATCTTTGATACTATCATTTGAATCAAAAAAGCCTTCAGTTGATACATCAGAAGGGCATGTTGGTCACATTACCTTCAATCCAAAAAGATAATTTTGTTTGTGAGAGTTGTATATAGGGGAAGATGCATAGAAATTCTTACCAAAAAATCTGCCCGGAGAGCAAGTGCACTTCTCAAACTTGTCCATGCATATATATGTGGACTGACTCAAACTCCATCTCTTAGCTGCAAGAGATACTTAACTAACTTTTCATTGATCATTTTACTAGAGTGACACGTGTACTTGTTTGAACAAAAATTAAATTCATTTTCTGTTGTCCTATGCTTCAGAACCCTTGCAGAAAGACACAGTGGTCATTGATTGAAGGTACTCAGAACTGATCAAGAAGGCTAATGCATTAAAAATCCTATCTTGATTGCCACAAGGAAAAAGGAATTTAAGGGATACTTATTATTAGCTACATGCCTCAGCGGATGGTGTAGCTGAGACAAACAAACAAACAATGGTAGAATTGATGAGAAGCATGATCAAAGGCAAGGAGCTTCCTAATAAAATGTGGGCAGAGGCCATCAATTTAGCAGTGTACATAACAGATAACCAACCAAGTAAGTTTGAAAGAAAATACCATTTGAAGCATGGCACAAACAAAAACCAGTATTAAGTCATCTCAAAGTTCTTAGCTGCATCACTATGCTTTTCCCAGGTCCCAGGACAGGGAAAATTTTCACAAGGGAGAAAAACTGATAGTCATCGGTTATAATGAAGAAACCATAGGGAACAAGCTTTACAATCCCATCAAAATCAAATTGTACTCTTAAGAGAAATTGTGTATGATGGAGCAACATGGAGATAAGAGTTAAATGGTTCTCAGAATTTTACAATCTTTGATTTTGTCCAGGCACAGCAGTCCAGTTCGTGTGCTACCAATTCTTCACATCAAGCTCCAGCAGAATCAGAAACTAATATTGAAGATGAAGCAACTCCACCAATGGGTTATAGATCCACGACAGGTATTTATAAAGCTTAAAATGTGTTGTTCTTTATGGGTGAGCCACAACATTTTTGAAGAAGCATCAAAAAAAAAGAAGCATGGAGGAATGCAATGACTGAAGAATTGACAAGCATAGAGAAAAATCACCCTTGGGAGTAAGTGCATCTTCCAAAAGGAGATGAGACGATTGGAGTGATACGTGTTTACAAGTCAAAGTACAATGAAGACGGGAACATTCAAAAGTACAATGCCCGGTTAGCTGCAAAAGGTTATTCACAATAGATTAGAGTGGATTTCAATGAAACCTTTGCTCTTGTAGCACGAATGGAGACCATAAGAATTGTTCTTGTTTTAACTTGATGTAAAATCTGCCTTTTGAGTGAAGAGTTAGAGGCAGGGGGTATCTGCAACCTCTAGGATTTCCAATGAAAGGAAAAGAAGATAAAGTCTATTGACTTCGAAAGACACTCTACTAATAGAAGCAAACTCCTCTATTTTAAACAACAATATAAATTTCTATTTTAAACAGCATGGGCTAAATAGAAGCTAAAACGAACCATCATTTTATGTGAAAAATGGTGGAAATGAAGGATTTCTTATTATTTTCTTATATTTGGATGATTTAAATTACACCAAGCCAAGCATAAAGATGATGAGAAATTTCAAAGGCCATGACGAAAGAATTTGTGACGACAGATTTAGGCCTTACGAAATATTTCTTAGGAACACATGTCAAACAATCCAGAGTGGAAATCTTCAAATCTCACGAAATATATATTGATTTGCTAAAGATGGTTCACCTGGCAAGTAGCAAACCTATGTTGACAAGGTGGAAGTAAATGAGAAGTGAGGTTATTTGATAATGCCAAAAAGGTGGATGCTAATGTTTACATTAGTTTAGTTGGCTCACAAATCTATCCAATAAATATGAGACCCGATATTGTTCAATCTGTGAGCTTGGTTTCAAGATTCATGAGTGATCCTAGCAAGATCAATTTGACAGCAGCAAAGAGAGTGTTTGATATCTGAAAGGAACTAAGAAGCTAGGCATCAAATACAAGAAGGAATCTAATTGTAAGCTGATCAATTCTACTGATGGTGACTGGAAAAGTAATCTTGATAATGGAAGAAATGCATTTGCTCTTTTGGCCTAGGCTCAGATGTGATCTTGAGAACTTCAAAGAAGCAAAGATCAGTTGCATTATCATCAATCAAAGCTGAGTACATGGCAGCAAGTGAAGCAGCATGTCAAGCAGTTAGCAAAGGAGAATTTTGCAGGGCTTGCAGCCAAACTTCCAAAAAAGACCACCATCTTCTATGACAGCATGTCAGCCATTACCATGACAAAGGAATCCAATGTTTCATGCAAGAAGCACCTTAAGCTTTGCCATCATTTCATCCAAGATCTTGTGACAGAGAAGAAAATTGGATGGGTGCATGTTCATAAGAATGGCCAACCTGCTAACATCCTTACTGAAAAGGTGACAAAGGATAAGTTTGAGAAATCCAAGACATAATTGAGAATCACAAATTGAGAAGAGATGTTGAGAAGTAATTTGTAATTACACTCATTAATTAGATTCATGGATATCGTTCACTTAGGATCTTATAAGCCACTTGATTTTCAAGGTGTCTCCTAGATTTTCTACATTCTTGGAAGCATGAAATAGTCTAGGTGTTCATCCCTCGTGTGTTCATCCCTCTCCTATAAGTAATGATGTAAGGTGCAGTTGTAATTTATTCCATCATAAACAATACAAAATTATCTTCAAATTACATCAAAATCTTCTTCCTTCTATGAAATATTTGCACGTATCTTGTATTGTGCCTCCAACACAACAAAAAGGAGAGAAACTATATAATTATAGTCACAGTACAGTCCTTAGAAATATTGTTTAGAGCACAATATGAAAGATGTTAATTTTCAGGATAAATGAAGTTTAACTGAAATGCATCTCAACATCAATGTAGAGGAATTTCCCAAAAGAAAAATTTGTTAAGTCCATTTAATTGCCACTTAATTGCTCTTAAAGCAGGAAAGGTTTGTTACAAAAAAAAAAAAAAAAAAGCAGGAAATGGACTTGGAATTTCAAAGCTGTATCCCTAACAACTCCAGTGCTATTCAACTCCAATTAACTTATGTCTACAATTACTTAAAATCTAAGAAAAGTCGAAACTCTCCTGGAGCTAAAGTATCGGCATCCAACGTGTCTGAAATGCTCCAATAGGTGTCAATTCTTTTTTACTCCAACGCACTCCGATGCGTCTTGGGCACATTAATTAATTTTGATCATTCATTGGGAAGCAAGAAAATGACTCCAAAACAGGCTGAATATTTGGTTTTCATTCATATTAAGCATTGCCTTCTTTTAAGACGAGGTCTACAACACTAGCGATGAGAAAATAAAATGTGGGACATTTGGGAAGATAGATTTTAGTCACTCAAGAATATTAAAGAGTTAGATAATACACATCTCACCTTGGAAGAGACGGATTTAGAACATGTTTTTACCAATGATAGTAATGGAAATAGAGACAATCAAGGAAAGAAAAATATTTGGATGACATCCTTTAAACAACCTCGAATGCAGTGGCGTCCATCCATTCATCTAATTTATAAATGCATCTTAGTGGAGAAGGATGAGTGGGACGTCACGTCACCTGAGGGTGTCTCCCTAACACTACTCATGAAGGAAATGATGCAGATTGTGAAACTAAAGTGGCAAACTTTGGTATTTGGGTGTCATTGATAATTTATATCTATCCTTGGTATATGAAGTTTTGCTTAGATTCACTAAATTAGTATCTTTTTGGGGATTAGAAGTGTGTCACAGTAAAGGTCAAAATATATATANAACATTATTATTATTCACTATAATTTCTTTTTGAAAATATTGTAACATAACTTATTTATGTTGACTCCTCCCAAGCCCTTTTAAGTTCTCCGCCAGGTTCATGGAAATGCATTGGAATTGGAATAGTGCCTCAAAAAAAAAAAAAAAAATTGAGAAAATGGAATAGCTAGCCAATGGCGTTTAACTTTTGCCGCCATAATCATTGATATTCACTTACCACTAATCCTTTCTTGGATATATAGATTTGATCCTAAATTATTCCTATTTTCCCATTAAGTATGCAATTTCCTTCAAGTGACTAAAAATCTGTGAATATATTTTTTTTTTGGTAAGTAAAAAAATCTGTGAATATGTTTTATCAATTTCTATTTCCATTCCTTCCATCCCCATTTCTCAAGACATTGGTGTCCAGGCAATTTAACAAGTATGAGAATCAAACTAGCCGAGAAACAATTCAAGAAAACACAATTCACTAATTCAATGTTCCATAATCAAGAACGCCAAAACAAAATACTTCCAATAAAAGAACCAAGATGGCTCCTCACTCCCTCCCCATCTGCTTTTCCCAGAAACTACCACTGGTTTACTTTCCCAAGATCCAGAAAACCAACACAAAAGCAGACATCGCAATTCATCGTTAAGCTGATCCTTTCAAAACAACAAATAGCAAGCGATACGTAGAAAAGCTCTAAAGAGCGAGAAGGTGGGGAGGGTATTACCGGTGAGCGTGAAGCAAGGCAGCAGGACCGAGATAAGACTCAGGATTCCACCAATAACTAGGACAAGAAGTACTACAGCAAGCGCACAAAATACACTCATACATCCCATCAAGCTTCTTCCGATCCTCCTTACTCTGAGGAATCTCCTTCCCAGGCATCGGCGAGGGGCTCTTCCTTTTAAGCCAGGGTTCAATGCTCTTATATTGATTGTAGAAATTTGTCATGTCCACCACTAGGTCCTTGATCACGAACATGTGTGGAAGCGGCGTGATCGTGGTGGGCTCTCCGCCGGCGGCCGGGATCTTGGTCAGGCAGGCGAGCCCGTTGCAGCCGTCGATGTTCATGGCGCAGGAGCCGCATATTCCTTCCCGGCAAGACCTCCGGAAGGTGAGGGAAGGATCGATCTCGTTCTTGATCTTGATGAGAGCATCGAGAACCATGGGCCCACATTCCTTGAGGTTGATCTCGTAGCTTTGGAGCTGGGGCTTTGAGGGATTGTCGGGGTTCCATCGGTAAATGGAGAAAGTCTTGATGACGGCGCTCGATTGGGCCGCCGCCTTCGAGACTACTTGGGCCTGGGATTCAGTGGCGTGGAGGCGGGCGAGAACCTGGTGGCTCGAGGATGGTAGCCTCGACGCAGCTCGTCTGAAGAGACCGGTCGCCATTGAAGAGCAAGAGAAACAGAGGAAATTAAAAATAAAAAAAAAGAACGTTAGATGAAGGAAATTGGGAGGATCAGCAAATTCACGGAACTGGGGTATTCGAGTTTTATCGAGAGGCACAAAGGCGTTGGTAATTTCAGCTTTGTATTTGTACTGTTGATGAGCAGATAGATGATCATGGCCGTTCACTTGCCTAAGTTAACCTCGAAATGACGACGTGGAGCTGACTGTGACCTCCTGTGTTCGTGGGCATCGTGGTATGCTCGTGGATCATTCTGTTGATCAGCGCCGTACGCAGTTCGCATCCATTGAACGGTGGGGATTGCACTTAATTGATGACCCATAGTTTATTATATAATTTATCAAATACATATGTACAGAGTTTAAGTGTATTGTAAAAATATGATAAATTTTAAAGTAGAATTTTTAAAAGGAAAGATAATTGAAAACCGTTAAATTTATAGTTGGCGACATTAAAATAACACAGAAAGGCTTTACCTTCAGATGCCAGGAAATCATAATTGCAAGAGAAAACGCCACGTTGACTGCTTTTTAAAGAAATATTTTTGGCTGATTTATTTATTTGTGGGCTTTAATCTATTAAGAGTTACGAAAATTTTATACAAGCAAAATTCAAATTAATTCTTTAAAAATTTAAATAATAATTAGTTTACAATTATTTCAGAAATGGTTCAGAAAACATTAAATATATTTTAATTCTATAAATTGTTCAAACAATGAATTCTATTAAGGCTTTGAAACCCGTGGGTACATGTGTTGCAAATAGATTTTCACATTATAACATTAAACCCAATTTCCTCCCGTCTCACTTGGTTTATATCCTCAACAGAGATGTTGTGCTAGGTTAGACATGATAGTGGAATTTCTAGGTAAATATTTGAGTTCCCTTAGTGTTTGTTCATATTTATTATTGCAATCATATGATCAAAAACCCTAGAAAGAAAAAAAAAATATGCTTATCAGCATTTAGACAATCACAATGATAATTTTCAAATACATTAATTGTCACTGTTGGGTTCAGTACCCAGGGTCCCCAATCCACCGGGTAAAAAAGTACTTGACCCGGGAAGCTAAGTGTAAAGGAGTCCGAGAATAATCACAGCAGTCCGAGAGAAGATCTCGGACTAACAATGCAGGAACGTCCGAGGGATTTGTAGCCCGAGAACCCTCATCAGGCTTTGAGGTCTGCGGACCCAGTAAAAGCGCGAGGACTTACCCAAAAGCCAAAGTTCCAATCAGTACGAGGACTCTTCAAGATGTCCGAGAATGCCACCTCAACTTCATAAACGTCCAAAAGACGCATAAAGTCTGCAACACGACACCACCGCCAGAACTGACACAGCAGTCTGACATTCCTGGCAAAATATGGCACGAAACGGCTCAGGCGGCCAAAAGTTGCCCATTCACGATAACAAACCTGACACAGC